>CABFWB010006374.1:0-19481 GCA_902151455.1 Timema bartmani
TTCAATAATCATAGTAGTTAGCAATTCAACAAATACGACACTCCAGCGTCCCCTGAATTAGGCTCTTGCACCTACAGACGCGTCGCGTCGCTTCACTACTCGTGGTGCTTCGATCTTCGATGAGTCTTGTCTCGCATAAATCTCGCGACCTTTATTTAGTTTGCTCCCTGACTTTATAGTCAGATCTAGCTGCGTGGAAATTTTCTTGTTGATGTGTTGTTTTGTTGTAAATTACTTTGTGCAATTTTCTGTTAGTGCCAGTCAAAAATTTTGTTTGAGCTTTTCTACATAACGAGCGATTCATTTTGTCTCGTTATTTAATTTTGTTTCAATAATTATGTCTAACGGTGAAAAAGAGATATGGGAAGAAAATATGATCCCAGAAAAGTAAAACGAATTTTTCTGTAACTCTAAATTTTCTTTATTTCAATATTTTTCTAAAAAAATTGTAAAAATCCTCAAACCTAAATTAGTCTTCCCACATCACTTACTAACGTTGTGTTTCAAGCCCTGAGGTTAAATAACTATGTTATTATTTTCCTCTTAAATATTGTAGCTAAATATATATTACAAACTTAGATTAGTTCGCGCAATTTTTAGATTAGTTTAGTTTAGGTTAGATTATTTTATGGGGTGCCCCACAAATGACACGTTTACAGCCTCCCCTACCCCAGATATGCCGCTGAATACGCTAAAGTCATAATATATATTCCAGTTCTCTTCCTTTCTCTCGCGTATTGACTACAGCGCTTTGTGGTTGAACAAGTCACTAATGCCGGGTCTTCTATATATCTTAATACTTCACTATTATGATCAAAACTTTTACATGTATGTCCTGCATCCCTTCCTAATATTTAATTATCTGGGAATTTTACCGGAAAATATGTATCTCTAATTTCCACTATTTCTTTGGATTTTATTTTAAGTTTATCATCAATAAAATAATTAAAATAAATCTAAGTTGATATCAAGTCTTTTCTAACAACTTTTATTTGTTCCCACTCCCCCATTTGTCCCCAAACACCAAGGGGCGTTGAAATCTAATTTTTCATGGATTTGTGGGGGAGGGGGGTATGCTATAAGATTGTACTATACCTTTTCTAGCTGAGCAGCGTAAGGAATTGAAACTGCACCTTTTGATACAAGCATGACATTTTGCACAGGTCTAAACCTACCTACGATATGCATTTTTAGATACGGAGGCAAAAAAAATTCCTCCCAGGACAGGATCCATGACGTCATCAAAATGGACGACGCTTCGAAATGCTTTTTCATTATATATCGTAAGCCACTCAATTCTCGATTTATTTATTTTATATGAAAGCTCTTTGAATTATCTTTAAGATGAGTGTATACTAGTTTCCGATTAGTCGATAGTTACTTAGTTATTTTAAAAAAACTAGTGATAACATTTTTTATTATTTCTGTCATAGCATTCTATTCATTGGTTAAATAAAAAAATATCAGGTAATAGTTTTTACTGTCTAGTTTACTAAAATAGATGCATCGTGTACTTTTTCTACATCAAGGCGGCTGCATTAACTCACATTCTCTTTAATCCCACATTAATAGACCAGAAACTAGCCACCACTGCGGGAAATGTGTCTCATTATCTGTGTACCCTCCTCCCTCCCCTACCCTTGCGCGACTGGACGGAGGACAACATGCAATACAGGAAGGTCCCCCAAGTTGTACAAAGACTCGAGAAAAGAGCACACCACGGTAACGAGAAGCTGGCAGTACACATATTGAAACTTTCCCTCCCACAGTCCAGCCAACCTACACATACACCGTGCGTTTGGCAGATTTTCAAATAGCTTGGAAAGTGGGAAGTTTGAATGCCGGGAGACAGCGCATAAGACCTTAAGTCCAATACACGTGACACAATTTCTTGTACAAGAGATTGTACACTCCGTTTACCCTGAAAGGTCTTACCTTGACATTATGGAAATTTCACATGAGTATACCATTATTTTGATCAATTTTGTAAGGTCTTACTTAGCCTAATGTAAAGTAGTATTTGGGCACACACAAAATACTGGTTTGTACACGTTACAAAAAAATTCGTATGCACTACAAAATAATTTTGTCAAAATGTACCTAGCAAAATATTTTGGTTTACCAACAAATAATCATTGTCAGCTATTTTTTGTGTACAGTACAAAATTATTTTGTAATATTCTCAAAATGGTATTTTGTGGTTTACACAAAATAAATTGTCAAACTTCAATTTTCATTTGTTCCATTTTGTAGTTCCCACAAATATATTTTTGTAGGCTTAGTAAATACGTATATTATGTTTTGTACAAATAGTTGTGTTGCTGTTAATTTTTTTTAAATTTTGTTTGTGAAACAAATGTATATTTTGTCTATTATAAAGGTACGTGCAAAATTATGTATATGTAAGAGCATCATTATTTTAAGGTTTATTCTGGCAGGAGGTTAACCTACGCTTGTACACTTCCTTGGAAGTCAAGAGTGTTGTGTTGCCATCCTGCTGAGGTATCATATATCTCATATAGCTTGCATCCTATTGATGAGCAAGCACGATGCGACCGATGGACCTTCCTGGCTGGTGGAATATCGAGATCAGCAAGTTTAGGTGAAAGAATAAGACAGTTGTTGAGTGTTTGGAGCCATGCTGGGTGCATGTGAGTCGGTATCTAGCAACGACTGACTAAAGACGGAATAAAATGTGATCTGGCGGATCACCCCACTGGAGGGTCGATCGCGGGTCTAGAGGAAGGTTTGCGAGTTTCACTATTGCGCCTGCTGCCTCGTCACGGGAGATCTACCTGGTTACTTATGTAGTAGTTTAGTCACCTGAATAGATTAATAAATATATATTATTGGACTCACTCTCAAGTCTCACTCCCCACGAACCATCCATTCCAACCCCTACCGCTCGGGGTCCATCCCAACCATGTAAGTCCCTATGGTGCCGCGGTATTGCTGTAGTTAGGGTTGGCTACCGGGCACCCAAATAAAAGTAATGACCTTAAATATAGTTAATTAGCTCAACTTTTATTGAAAAATTGTCAAATTCATTTGTGATTTCCAAATGATGGTGAAGTCATGGGTGAATCCCTACAAGATATAAAACTAAACAATTAAATTAAAAAGCATCTTGAACTTCCAAATGAAGAAACAAAATAAATAATTTTCAAGGATTTTTAGTCGGGTCATTGACCATTTCTCTGTGAATTAAAAAGTTAATTGTTTTAATTGTTTAATTTGAAACCATAAAGAGTGAGATCTTATTTGGTACAAATTAATATTTGAAATTCTGTTTTTTATCTGTATTAGAATCAAATTACGAGTATTTACCTAACACATTTGTACAAATATTGTTATCCCTGTAATTAGTAGCCTCTGTACATAAATCTCGAAGAAGAAATTTTAAAATTTTGATTATTTTTTTTCAAAATGTTAAAACAAACTAAAAACATTTCTCCCGGGCAACGCCAGGTACTTTAGCCAGTATTTATATTCTTAATTGTTTTCACATGGAAAGATATCATTCCAGCCAAGTGATTGGTAGTTTCCGCTAGTTGGAAAACTATTTGTTTTGTATTAGATATCGCGCCGTTAGAATTTATAATATTAATATATACATAGGCAAATGCTGATACATTTTCTCTAAATTTTACCTTCGTCACTCCTGCTACATTAACCTAATTAATCGATATGCGTCTAGTCCGAAAGGGTAATGATACGTGGCAAAAAATAGTAGATAAAATAAATCTTATATAAATTAATAATTTTATCTATCTATTTATATATTGTCACTACATCTCCCTACTCTTTTGGGTTTTACGCAAAATTATAGATTAATTACTCTAACTTTACTGAATTGACTAAGATATAATTTAGATCAAATTTATTCACATTTGTGTGAAGATAGATTGGAAACTCCCTTAATAAAAGTCATTCGCATTACACCTAGCCGGGATTAGAGCCCCAGCCTTTCCACCACGGGCAAGCAAGAGCCTGACATTTGGACCGCGTGCCCACCCAGAACTAATAGGTAAACTGGTTTGATTAAATTGTTTCAGTGTTCATATTAAAATGACGTAATAAGTCTATAGTTTAACTACTAGCGTTGCGGATAGTCCGAACGGTTAGTGGTACGGGGAGCAAAATTATATATCATCATTTCATTAATAATATTATTGACAGTGAAAGAAAATCCAACCCAAATCTAAACAGTTGTATCAATCCAAAGCACACACATCAGAAGTCTGATACACTACACACATTGTTAATTAATATTTTGACATCACCGGTCTGGTTTCCATGGCGGGACCAATTGTATTCCCCGCGGCGGTGTTCCTGTTTGTAGCAGTTGAGATAGATATTGGGCAGTTACAAAACCGTGAAACCCTCAACTAGGCCACCAGGGCCTCACGGGGACTTGTAGACTGGACCGTTGTCAGCGTTCGTCACTCGTCGTCAGGGGTGAAAGTGATTCTTGTGAGTCCACTCCGGTGGCCGCATAGTTCAAGGCAAGGGTTTCCAACTGTCGGCCATCGATACTTTTTTTTTTTAGTGGCCCACAAAGTTTTTTCTGTTTTTTAACCGAGAATCGGGAATGTTTGACTTGGCGTGGGAAAAATACAAGAAAGCTACAACTGAAATTCATGTTTAATTTATTACTTTTAACTTTTGTATTGTATTGTATTGTATTGTATTGTATTTTGTATTAACATATAAAAAATTATATATTTTAGTCGTATAATTTATTTTTGCATTAACTTAACAAAAACTAGCCGATTATGCCCGTGGATTAAATTATGGCCTTTAGGCACTATTAAGGTGGAAATCTCTCGTCAAAGTCTTCACTATAGAAATAGACTGGACTGCCTATGATGGTAAGAGCGAGGTTCGATTCCCTGTTGAGTGTACTGAGGGTGGTTTTTCCTAAATGGTTTTCCGCTCTCCCTCCACGTAAATGTGGGTGCCCTTGCTCAGAATTCTTACTCCTTCATCCCTAACACATGAACGTAATTAGTACATATGCGTAAAGCCCGAAAGGGAGACAAAAAGAACAAGAAAATCCGGGAAAGTGTAATTTTCACCAAATTGGAAGTCATGATCCGATATAAGGTTTTTAAACATAGGTAAGCCGCTATTCGCAACTGCACTGATTACCTTTACTTCACAAACACCACCTATCTGAAGGGAAATACCTTGAACTGAGTTATTATTATTGGAATGGCCGTTCTGAATCATCAAAACCACTGAAACAATTCGAAAAGGATATAACCCGAACGAGTAATGACCCGTGGTGCTAAAACAAATCCTCATTCATCTTATAATTGTATCTTATGACCTTATAAAATAAATTGTATGACACGATCGTAAAAACTCTCAACCAAATTAATTTTGTAACAACAACTCTCAACAAAATTATCAAAAATATATTTTCACTAAATAACTCTTAATTTTCACTAAATAACTTTCAAGTAAGTTTTCCTCAGAAAAACAAAACTATCACCTTGCTAGTCGCTATAAATACAATATGTAAATTTTGAACAAAATGGTCAAAACAATTTTCTTTTAATTTTACATTTTCAAAAATCAGTTATTTGTAAACAAATCTCAAATTGTTTATATTTGTAAAAAAAAATATTTATTAATTATTATAAAAACAATTTTCAAATACCCAATTTAAACGAAATCTTAAGGGCCATTTTCTAGAAATTACAAACTTTATAAAATGTTTCCAAAGTAAACTACCCTTAGATTGATTTATTTTAGAAAACTAAACACACATTTAATTCAAATTTTACAAAAATAATTTGTCAGTACACTACTATAAGTATTTTTAAGAAAAACAAAGATATAAAATTATCTATTATGTAAAAAACTCATTATATATCAATTTTAAAAAGCAGTCATTCATCAATAAACTATCCTTAAGAGTCGTACAAGGTAGAACACTGAGATATGTTGCAGACCCCCAAAAACACGTCATTTTATTTGTCATTTCAAACACTCTCCAGATATATATTTTAACTATCGTTAGAGTCATTTTCTAAATATTTCGAATTTTTTAAAAATCCTCATAAGTAAGCCCCTTTAAACGAATGTGTACCCTTAAAAGAGTAAATAATGATATCATTCAGTTCAAGCATTAACTAGATAGCCATTTTAAACAAAATTGTTATAGCCATTTTCAAAAAAAATTTAATCCAAAGAAATCACTCATCAGTAAATTACCCTTAATTTGAGGGTTAGAGTCAAAACCTAAAAAGCACCCTAGGGCATAGTCATACAACATATAAACATAACGTTTGAACAAAATACACTAAACCGTTTCGAGACTAGGTACAGGGATAGAAAGACTGACGAATGGACATGGGGATAGACATAATTGTAAAATTCACTTTTTTGGTTTCGGGTTTACATGAAACATAAATATTCGTAATAATCTTGAAGTAAAGATTGTCACGACTACAATACTCTATCATATACAAGATAAAATATTGTAATCGAGAATATTTTCTATCTCAAGATTAATATACCTCTATATAATCTTGAGGTAGAAAATATCCACGATTACAATACTTTATCATATATATATATATATATACAATATATACAATACTTTATCTTATACATATACTATATATACAATACTTTATCATATATATATAAAAGATAAAGTATTGTAATAGTGGATATTTTCTATCTCAAAATTATATATATAATCTTGAGGTAGAAAATGTTCACAGATATATATATTTGAAAGTAAACAGTGCTGCTTTATTTGTTTGAGGTAAGCTAGATCTTTGTTTAGTATCCTTACCTAGCACTCTACCTTATCTCTGAGTTCTGATATCTCGCATTAAATGTTGTTAAAAATGAGCTAACTCTACATTTCCATACAATATTTTTAAACCTAACACTTTTGTTAGTATACAAGGAGGGATATGTTGATTCTTTTAACGTATATTTTGGCGTGATTGTTAGAAGTGTTCTATATCCACCCTTGTTCCACACCACATAAAGTAGAGAATATCTCACTTTCTGATGTTCAATAAACTTTACAAGGTGTCTGTGTGTTCATGGACACCTATGAATGACGATCCTATTGCAATCATTTGGACTTTAATAGTCCACTTTTGTAAACCGCTCACCTGTAACCATTGATTGCCTCATTGAATGCTCCGCTCTGCCATTCACCCTTCTCATTCCTCTCTCACCCCCCTCCAAACAACCTCCCCCTACAACAATTACCTTAATTAACACATCCACAAACATCGACATCATCAGGAACATCGGGAAGTTGATATCATCTCCGTCGGAGTGCGCCCGTATCGTTATTCGATCCCCACTTTTCACGGTCTGTTGTCCTCATTTTCCAAACCGGTGCGCGATGCTTTGAATGAAACCGTCTGAATCCTATCAGACAAGTTAGTACTCCCGATAATTTGTTTTAGTTATCATTATTATTGTTATTACTATTATAATTTTTTTTAATTTAGCACCACATCTTACTACCCATTCGGGTTAGTACGCTTATGTATCAATTACGCTATTGGTTTTACGGATTAAGAAGGATATAATTAAAGGAAGTATACGCGCATTTGCTTGGAGGGAATGTGGGAAACCACCCTCAATACACCCGACCGAGTCTCGAAATTCATTCTCCCAATCATCGGCAGTCTAGTCTACTACGAGAGTAGCGCTTTAAGACCATGTGGCCACCAAAGCGGGTTTTATTATTATAATTGTTTGCAGTGGTGGCTACGTGGTCTGAACCGTTAAGCTCGCATTGCATCTTGGCCGGGGCTCGAATCCCAACCGGGTGCACTGCTGATGATTTTTTAGATACAGTTTATATTTGTTGTTTCCTCAAAGTCATTAATAGTGAAACATGATAGGATAAACCACCCTCATTGCACCCGACCGGGATCAAACTCTGATTTCCCCATCTATTGCGCGAGTGATACCTTGGATCTTTCTACTACTGACTCGATTTGTACTCCCTTCGGTGAATGTATTGATTTAAAAAAAGCTTTTGGACTACTTTTAAATTAATTTATTTAAACATTGTCATATGATTCAAACTTCCTAAATGAACATATTAGCTAGTGGTTTCACCTTAAGTTTAATTGACTGTTTTATTCAAATTTACCTCGTAAATTAAATAAAAACAAATAAATGAGTTTAATAGTTAAGAATTGATATGTCGGCACAAATCATTTTCGTTTTTACTTTCTGGCGACCCCTCGATTGTAGAAAATATTGTGATCGTCAAAAAAATCTAATTCTATATTTCTATATTGATGTTTCATGACCCACTGAACTAGAAAAGGGTGTTTTAGCGATGCTGTTTGTTTGTGTGTCTGTATCTCGGCCTAAAGCCGAAACCATTTTACCGATCGGGCTAGAACTTGTTATCATTTGACGGTTTCCCCATGGAGTTTTTATATTTAGATATCCAACCCTAAAACTAAGGGTAGTTTACTTAAGGGTGAAAAGAGAAAAAAGTCGATTTTCTCACAATCGTCTTGAACGATTTTGCTTAAAATTCATATCCATGCACTTATTATCATTGTAAACAAAATGGAGCTTCTCATTTTTCCTGTAAAATGACTTAGAAGGTATGCTACATTAGCGTGTATCTCAAATTTGGATAATATCTCCACAACTCTTTGATATACAAAATGATTTATCATTGAAAAGTTGTGGTGATGTTAAAAATAAAAGTCTTTTATTTGAAATATATTTTTATGAAACCAATAGTTTCTGAACTATTTGCAAATAGGCCTATTTAAAAAAAATTGAGGTCTGGGAAGTGGTGAGTTCATTGTTACACTCTTTGGTGAACAGAGATATTACTTTTCCCTCAATATATTTCTGTAACAGTGTATATTATTTCACTTATGTTCTTTGGTGAAATATTATGCTCTTTTTTTTCTAATATGTCTCTGCAGCAATGTATATGATTTCGTTTAACATATCTCACGAGTTTTAAGGAAAGGTAAATGAGTGAGGAAGTCTGCGCATTGCACCGTACTATTTATATATCTAGTATTTGTTTTTATTAATTAACGTTTATTCCAATGATATTTGAAAAAGTTTAAAATCACTAAAACAGGAATTTAATCTTGGACTTCAATCCCCTGCTCTCCAGCAGTTTGTTTGCTCTGTGACTGTACAAATCCGCAGTGGTGGACGCAAGGAATGTTGGGTCCATCTAGTCTGGTTTGTTGATGACGTTCGAGGTTCCAATACTATTCATATATAGAAAGGGTGATTTTTACTAAATGGTTTCTCATCCACCCTCCACTCTCGTGCCCATACATTTCTTATAATACTTATTTCTCGTTTTTATCCCATTCGCGTAATTAAAATGCATGTTGATTGATCCAAAGTGTCACTCTCGCAATAGACGGAACTTATGATGACGAGGATATCGGGTTCGAAACCAGGTTGGGTGTGTACTTGGGGTGTTTTTCCTTAAACTGTTTTCCACTCTTTGGTCTCCCTCCACGCAAATGTGTGTACACTTTTGCTCTAGATTCAACGTTCCTCATTCTTAACGCATCAGCTTGATTAGTACAGATGCGTATAGCACGAACGGGCAGTAGGATGTGGTGAACAATAGAAATATATACAGCCCGGATGCGTAATAAGACGCTAATCCAGGCATGCCAAACTTACGGTCTGCGGGCCACATGCGAGCCCAATCCATGAGTTTGTACAGCCCGTGTATCTAATTATGTACTGACATACAATGAGGTCTAATTTTTTTAAATTTAAATATCGTAGAAATATAGCATTTGGTAATCTTATTCCATGTCGCATTTGATTTCATCAAACCCAGAACATTTTACATATAAGTAATTTATTTTTTTAATGCCTGATCGAAATTACAGATATTTCTGAGTAAAAAATAAAGAACTAGTTTTACCATTTTATTCGACCAAAATTTTTTTTCTGTGGTGAAAATATATTTAAGGGTGTATGGCCCAAAATTAATAGTATAATAATTATATATATATAATAATTATATATATATATATATTAGGAGGTTTTCTTGAATCAAACTTGGATCAGTGTATTAATTAATATAGATTAAATGCATATATTAAGCACATTGTTTACTCAAATTTTAAATTTTGGCATCTAATGCAACAATTTTTAGAAAAACCAAATGATGCAAAGATTTCATATTTGGAATGTTAGAAGTACTTGAAGAGGTTTATTAAGAGAAATAAATATTATTTCAACGAACCTTCAATTAAAAAACTGCCAAATAAATGCAATATTCAATTAATTATTTTGTGTACTTAAACCTGTGTAATAAATGGGGGAAGTAAATCAATTAGTGCTGACTTCTTTTAACTTTATAATGGTACTTCATTCACATTAATATTCAATCTGAAACTCGTGAAAACTGATACGAGCTGAGGTGCTTCATATTTTGCCCCCGGATTTTGAAAATATATCTGATACAAGCCCGCAATAGCCGAAACAGAACGGCCTGGTCAGAGTAGAGCAGACAACTCATCATCCCTTCTCATTTCAAGTAACTAGCTGTCTGTCCTTGAAACCATGAATCTGCAGCTAGTGGTTTTGGCATGTTTGTACAGCTTATTGCCCTGACCCATCACAATCTCTCTTTAGGGATTGTCACCTGGTTTCCCACTGTTTTCAAGTCAGTGTGGCAAGTGCGACATTGATGAAAGGATTTTTTTCAGTGTGGCTGAATGTAGTAATTGCATTTAATAGTCTTTAGGGATGTGTGAAGCGTAATAATACTGGAAAAAACCTTTTTAATATTTTAAAACATTGCCCCACAAAAGTTTAAATATGGCAGAAGAGATGTAAATGGCAAAAGGAATAAGCATTCCAAGGCAATGAAACGCTTTTGCGAAGAAATTTGGAAAGCCCAGACCACTATTAAGTTGGTGAAATGACTTCAAACTTATATCATGTTATTGAACTTAAATAATTAACCTTTTTTGAAAATTCTTTTGAAATCTGGAACCAAATCCGGAACCTCCAACTTAGCACGTCAATATCTCACCACTGAGCTACCTAGGGCTAAATCTGTGTTAAGGGTCATTTATTGTTCACATTTTAAGGGTAATAGATGTGTAAAATCGTCGGCCATTTAATAACAATCAGAAACACACTCCATTGTTGATTCATGGTAGCTTTATGCTGCCGTTTGAACAATTTTTATTAATTTAAAAAAATGTATTAATCTAAAAGTTATCAAGCTGATAAGCAAATATAATATTATTTTCCAATTAGCCTGGCTCATCGTAAATTGAGGGCGCCTTTTGCAATAAGCCGGATTTTCTAATTCGCCTACGACATATATACTGTATATATATATATATAATACACTTATAAAATATATACATATAAACATATATATATTACGGAAGTCTTTAAATTCTGAAATTGCTGTAATGCTCTGTGGGTGTGATATTCCTCTTTTCTCTAACAGTGTATATTATTTCGTTTATGCTCTTTGGTAAGAATGTGCAACAATTTCTATTATCTAGTTTCAAATATCTTACGAGTTTTAAGTAAATATATCTTTTTTATTTACAGTAGCGAAAAAGTCTATGTTGTGCACTCTCCCCACCTTTTTTAAAAAACAAATTAGCCCTTTTGTAAAAAAAAATCTATGAATTTGATTGTGGATATAATTTAGAAAAAAAAATATCATGCTAGAAAATTATGAAGCTTAGCTCCGTTGGTAGTGCGTCCACCTATGTCCGTGGGGTTACCCTTTCACAGGGATGAATTGACGGCCGGGGGATGGATTTTGTGTTTGTCCTAGATTTAAAATTAGAGTAATTAGTATAAGGCGTATAACCTGAACAGTTAGTAAGAAACAAAAAAAAAAAAATAGCACCAACAACCTAAAATGGCATCACGTAACATAATTTGAGAGCCACTACTGTTTTAGCTAGGTTTAGGTTACAGACACGTCAAGATGGACACTAACAATATGTGCATTTGTGCACAGAACGTCTACATCAATATTCCACCTCCACAATCATAGCACACATAAGGCCTACATTTTCAATCACTCTTTTTTAATGTCCTTTCTCGTCAAATGTTTTTTCTATTGTATTTCCCCCTTTGTTCAAGCGTAACGAATTAGTTTTATAACAACTATCAAAACATAGTTTGTAGGTCCCAAGTTCAATTCCCGTGTTCATATGTCATTTTTTAATTTAAATAATGTGTAGATAAGGCCATAACCCTAATTAACAAATACTCATAGTTGACATTATGTTGAGATAATACTTTAAATACTTAAAATCCGCCCCCCGTTTCCCTCCACTCTATTAGTTCGGCATATCTGTATATAGCACCATTAATATTTATATTTTTACTAATGACACTAGTGTGTTGATAATGAGAAATATCTAAAAACAGAGGTAATGTACCCACATTTTTGTGGAGGGACACAGAGAAACCATTTAGAAAGATACACCCTTTGTTTACCCATTCGGGATTTGAACCCTGACCCCCATTCATCGTTAAAATAAACTAAATGAGCTTAGTGTTTAAATCAAGTTAAGGTTAACTTTAAAAATGAGCCGATGGTTTAGTTCTGTTCCTGACTTACAGTTTTCATTCATAATATCCAGAGAAGACTGTTTACCTGTTGACCCTCCCTAACCACCCCCAAAACTTCATCCCAAGACTTTCCAGTCACTCCACCGCTGACGAAGATAGGTTTTTTTGGTTCTCAACGGAACGGAACGGTATCATCAGCTTTCAACTTTCCCTCAGCGACACAAACGCTATTTTACAGATTTCTCTCAACATTAGCTCTGTTCAAACAACGTTTAAAAAGTTATTTTTATGAGAGCTGCTGATATGGTTGCATTTTTTAATTTATTTTTTAATTTAATACTGCCACCTGAATATTTTCAATTTCTAATGTGGCCCTCATGATCAAACAAGTTTGGCACCCCTGATATAGTCCATTATATTAATATGTTTTCGTCTTAAATATGGACAAACTAAAAGTTATTTCTTTGGGAACCTTACCTCCTGGGGTCACATGACCAAAGCAGAATAGCTCGCCGTGTAATCAAATGTCCTCATTCCGGATCTGATGATCTATTCATTGGCGATGAACATGCCAAATTATTACAGTTTGAATGGCCACGTTTGAGTGGCAATTGGGTGCTATTACGGCTAATATGAGCCAGTGTGCTACTGCATGTCTGGAGTTGCTGATGATTAGAGATTGCATCTGTTCACACAGCGTCCAGGTCATATTTGGAGCCTCAATTATTCTCATGATATTTCAGAATATGATTATATTGCAATGATTGCTACTGACGTAAGAGTCGTTTAGTTGGTAACCTAAAGGTGGGATGGAATGTAGTCCAAGTCAAGGTAAGTGTTTTTAAAGTTTTTATTATTACAAACCATATTCGACAAAATAAATACAACATTGCTTAAGTAGAAACGTTTGGTTTAATTTTTTACCCAGTTCTTGATTATTTATCATCAGCGTCGCGAAGTTTGAACAGGATTTTTTTTTATCTTCATTTTTAGTTGTCTCTGGTTGAACGCTGCTTTGTTCATGACAAATATTCAAGAAATATAATATAGATAGATATACGTAGAAAATTAATCTAAACGATTCTACTGCAGCAGTATAATATTTGTTTTGACCAAAAAAAGGCTTTTTTGATATAAAATCTTCCAAAATACTAACCTTAACTTTCACTCCATTCCATCCCATTAAGATATAATCCATGTAAGTCAGAACACTTTCTTTTTTTTTTACTTTCTCAACGAAAAATGACATCCCTGTTATTGGAAAATCATACAAGACGAGACTAGAACCTATTTCTACACATCCTGGAAGCGTATTTTGTTACGTGACGTCATATTTTACTACCTGGAGGCGTATTTTTAGAGCCTTATAATGGTGTGTTTTGTAGCCCGATAGTAGCGTATTTTAATATATGGAGGCGTAGCTTAGAACATGATAATTAAGTATGTTGTAGCCTGATAATGGTTCATTATACAGCTTGAGAATAGCGTATTTTACTATCTGGAGACATATTTTAGAGCCTGATAATGAAGTATTTAATTGTATGGTGGTGTATTTTGTTTCGTAATAGCGTATTTTACTATCTGGTAGACTATTGTTTGTTGTCTTGACGGCGGGTCGCTATGATGTCCTGTAATCCTCTGTGTTAGTTTATTCTGACGCCCTCCCTGTTTCAGCCAAGCTGGACGGCGTGAAGACCTACATGCGTATGAGGCGTGTACCCAACCACCTGCAGGTGAAGGTCATCAAGTGGTTCGACTACCTCTGGCTCACACAGAAGTGTTCAGACGAGGAGAAGGCTGTCAGTTGTCTGCCAGGTCAGTCCTCAGGCCCTTACACACACAGGCGATGTTTCAGTACTTAGTTCAGTACACTGTGAACAACTTATTAACATGGCAGTCATCTGTAACAATCACCGGCATCGGCGGGCTCGTGGACTGAATATCAAGCTCATCTAGTCTAGTCATGTCCCTAAAACTTCCCCTCATTCTGTTAAGTTATTTTATTTCGAGACTCAACAACACAAGACTAGTGTGAGTCTGACGCCTTTGAGCGTGTGAGCACCGGGGTGAGTATAAAAGTCATTAATGACTCACTCCGAAGGGTAAGAATGAGGAGATTAGCTTAGCATAAATGCAGCTGCAATTTTCATGGGGGGGAATTAGGTAAACCCATGGTGAGATTTACAAGAGTAAAACTGGCTTTCCCAATACACCCGGATGGGATTCGAATCCCGACCTCCTTGATAACGGTGAGCCAGTTTAAAGTAAACTCAACTCTTTATACCATTCCACCACTGCTTTAGGTCTCCAGTGTTTAGTTAACCATACAAAACCAATACATATTTTCACTAGTTTTATACTTTTACTCATATTATGTATAACATTATGATTTTAAATTAATCACACTACTTTCTCGTGATAATAATTGGCTTGATGAAGTATGAGCTTCATAAATAAGCGCTATTTGTTTAATTATGAAAAGTGTTTCTGTCATAACGATACATTATATTATGATTTGTTTGGTTAATTATATACTGTTATGAAAGGCATGTGAGCTACGCCTCAAACTATTTATAAAATATATAGAGACAAGTATTATTTCAGTATTAGAGAAAAATTCCATTGCATTCACTGCTCAGGCGTCATTCTGCTATGTATAGTAATTATTTTGGGTTTTTTCCCTGCGTGTCCGTTATGATCATACGCCCATGTACTAATTACACCCGCATTTGTGTTAGTAACCATCTCCGGTGCATCCGGTGGAGAGTTGAATCTCTACTTTCTTGTCAACAAAGATCGAGTCAATTTAGAGACAGACTCCTTACGCCGTGGAACTACATTTGCGGGTGCATTTTGTTCAAACTAGTATCTAGGCTGTTACAAGTATAAATTATACCGTTGTACGATTCTTGTCTAGGTCTCAGTGGTCTTGGGGTAAAGTACTCACTATAGGACACGATTTTCACGGGTCCAACCCCAGTCGACGTTGATGGATTTTTACTGAACAATTAAACAAAATCCATGGCACAACTTCCTTCGGAAGTTAAGCCGTTGGTCTAATGCCACATGCCACAATGTAAAAAAAAATCCTTGGAATGTATATGAGATAATTTACCAGCAAAATATATAGTCTCTTTCCCATTCGTTTAGATAAATTCAGTGAGGAAAGTAACAAGAAACTATTGTTATTTTAGTACTTCCCTGGTACATTGGTTTTCTCCTAGATGGCGTGCGCGCGCTGCTCAGGATGGATGGAAAACAGATCAGGTTTAACATTCGAGCTGTAGACTCACTAGTAAGAGTCTTACTAACTGTCCAGGATATTTGGATATTTTTCTATAGAGTAGGTATGAAGAAGGTAGTATTTAGAACAAATTTGCCTGCATTTGCGTGGAGCGGTAGTGTGAAATAATTGAGTAAAAACCACCTCAAACTAAAACAAAACAAGACTTGTACCTTTGTCCACGTAAGTTGTTACTATTTACTAAAACATAAAATCATAACCAAAACAAATGGAACCTCTCCTCTAGCAAGCATCATTGGATTCAGGTCGCAAAGCACTCTAGACGTCCCCAGTAATCCTGAAGCTTACCAGCTAAGAGGATTCACCCCCTCCTACTCTGTCCATCAGTCTTTATATCATCCGATTACATTATGTTCACCTCAATCCTCCACTCCTCTTCGTGATATGAACCGTAAAATATGTGTTCGTAAAATTACAATCTAAAGGTTCTTATATATTTCATTCGTCGGTTGAGTTAAGGGTCAGGAAGAACAAAATAACCGATAATAGCCGAGAATCCCTTGATGACGTTACAACTGGACTGGCTTTTAGTCTAAAGCCTCGGCTACGTAATCTGTATCCGTAAGGCCCCAATTCACGTTGATACAAATGGCAATACATGTAACCGAGGTCTGTATCAAGTATCAGCACCGCATATACATTGAGACCAAATCATGAGTCTTCAGTTTAGTTCAGAACGCGAGACTGAACTGTTTTCTCTCCGACCCGTATTTATAACAGTTGCAATCGGATTGTCGGACTCTTTAAAGTAAAAAAGGCGCCGAAAAAGAAAATAGACCAAGTAATGGTTACGTGGGAGAAACAAGTAAACTGTTTTAAATTTACTTCAGGAACTAGAAGTCAGCGAATCAAATGACTTTAAAAACTGTTCGCAACTGGATGACGCATAGTTTACGAAACTATTGGAAATGGTAAAACTAAGAATTGAAAAACAGAATACTTTTATTGGAGAGGTGTTAAGTGCTGAAGAGAGACGGATTATGACTATAAGATACTTGGCCGCCATAAATAGCAACAAAAAACGTAAAATTCGCTAAAGCAATTTCCCCACAGTTACTTGGAAGGACTATTCCTGAAACACTCCAGGCCATCTATGAAGGGATTTTAAATAAATATATGCAGGTGATTTTGTGTTCATCTATTTATAGGGCTTAACAAAAATATATTATTAGAGAGTAGCACGTATTGCTTACATATCAGTGTTTTCTGTTGAAATGAAGAAACTCAAGACATCGTGTTCATATGGTCACTCCCCGTATTCTCATTACTCAAGACATCGTGTTCATCTGCTCACTCCCCGTATTCTCATTACTCAAGACATCGTGTAACATCTGCTCACTCCCCGTATTCTCATTACTCAAGACATCGTGTTCATCTGCTCACTCCCCGTATTCTCATTTCTTTGGGCTTGATCCCTTCAATAATAATCATTACCCGCCTCGGTCGCTGGCGTAGTTGGCTAACGCGCCAGTCGTGTTGAGCTAGACCACCGAGTACGGGGAGATCGAGGTTCGAATCTCGGTCGGGTGAACTAGGGGTGGTTTTTCCTAAATGGTTTTCCACTGTCCCTTCACGCAAATGTGGGTTCACTTCCTCTAAATTGAATCTTTCCAATTCCTAATCCATTAGTGTAACTAGTACTTAAGCGTATAAACCGAATGGGTAGTAAGACGAGGTGCTAAATAAAATAAAAAGTATTCGTTATTGCTGTGCACATTAATAGTTTTACTAGAGTATGCATCATTAGCAAATGTAGGTAGGGGATATATTGCTGTGGGTAGTTGGTAATGCTGAGAGTAGCTGGCATAGCTGTATGAGGAACGTGCGGCAAGTTGGAAAGAGGAATGTTCTCTTAACTTTCCCTATTTAGCATAAAATATCACGTCTGCAACTAATTCAATTTCTCTAGGAAATTCCGCTGTACTAGATCTAAGGACGTCAAATCAAGAGCATATTTTCATACCAGCTACATCAAAATCGATTAGACTATTTAGCGCTTTATCAGGTGTTTGATTGACTTGAGTAGATAAAAAAAACTAATCATAGTTTCACTTGCAAGTGAAATAAGTTCATCTTGCTTTGCATTCGTTCCTTTTGATCGCCCATATTTGAGTGTGAGAATCTAGGACGTTTATCAATCTCACTTGTTGATGATGATTGTGTTGAAACCGGGTGAGGGCTCGCAGGTCACTCGAATGCTGACTCCAATTGTGACCCCTCAATGTTTGATAATGCTTGGTCATTCTCACTATCGGAATCCTAAAAAAATAGAAAATATTAACGTATGCATTTTTATTCCAGTTTCCTAAAACAAAAGAGCAATGTTAAACAACTGATAGACTTTTCAGGATAAGATGAAATTTTGATACGTGTGTTGTAGATATCGAGAGGAAACACGTAAGTATTGTGAAGTTTACTGAAATTACCATCTTAAAATTTTGTAACAGACGAAACATTTGCTTTGTTAGAAAATTTGATAAATCCCTTCCCTCAAAGGCGACTAACACGGGAGGAGAGAATATTCAACTACAGGCTGAGTCGCACTCGTTTCTGAATTTTCCCCATGGAAATTGTTATTAATATTGACAATATTGTCCACGTTGTCTTTTGAGAAGACACGCCCCTTCATACTTGTCGGATATCGACAAGGAAGCTCTCGAAACATGACAAGTTACTGCTGCTTTATTAAATGGAAATTGAACCTTTTGTTTAACTCCCTTAGAAGGCACACTTCAAGAAAATACATCCGTAGGGAATCAAACAAGAAATAATAATAATAATAACAATAAAGAATATTTCAATAAAGAAGAAAGAGTGGCTTTTGAAGACAAAATATTTGGATAAATGGTACTATTCAACGTTAAAGGTAGTAAGGAGATATTTTAGATTACAAATATAAGTTAAAAAATAACTTAATGTCATATTTAAAAGTAACTTGATGTTTATGCAAACACCTTTACGTCAAAGCAGGACTAGTCAATACAAGTTTAAACGAGTTAATAATGGTAACAAATATCAAATAAATTGTGGATGAAACAGTTAAAAAAGACTGAAGAAATTTGATTATAAAACAATATGAGATTATAATGTCATTATATCAAGAAAGCTTTTGACTGACAACTAACCTATATTATCAAATTTAATGTGTTTAAATAGTGAAGTGAAAGTACTTTTATATGGAACGAGAAAATTGTGAAGATAAACAATGTTTAAAAGCTTAAAATTAAAATTATATAACATACTAGTTTTTGCCCGCGGCTTCGCTCGCGTTAATGTAGATTTTATCACTAAATTCAGGTTGTCGATTGACACAGGAAGTATGACAATACAAACGATGAACATATTGAGGTTGTTAGTCAATAGAGGTAGAGATAAAAAAAAAACTACACAATATAAATCAGGATCAAGGGTAGGAGTAGAAAAGAAGTAGCGGAGTGTGTGTCAGTAGAGTCATAGGTTATGCCTTGCCACGAATTGGAAGATCCTACTCCATCTTAAATTTTACTTACAGTTAATTAACATCCCTTATTTACTCCGTTTGTTCTTGACCGTTGCAATCATGGGCACAGAATAGATCATTATTTTAGGACGCTCCTATATACTATGTTGTATGTCC
>CABFWB010006374.1:22282-34019 GCA_902151455.1 Timema bartmani
TCACATTTTTTCTGGATGAAAGGTACCCTATATCCTTTTCTGTACCCATGACAACGTGTATGCGAAATTTCATGATGATTGGTCGAGTAGTTTAGGCGTGAAAGCATAACAAACAATAACAAACAAACAAACTCACACTCACATTTTTTCTGGATGAAAGGTACCCTATGTCCTTTTCTGTACCCATGACAACGTGTATGCGAAATTTCATGATGATCGGTCGAGTAGTTTAGGCGTGAAAGCGTAACAAACAAACAAACAAACTCACATTCGCATTTATAATAGTTAGGATAGTATTTATCGTTAACAACAAACAAGAATAAATTAAAATATTGTGAAATTTTAAAAGTTACTTTAACATACAATTGTATATGTAATATCCAGATTAATTTTTACGAGAAAAGTATTTAGCAAAAAAATGTAAACAATACATTTTAGTAAGTTTTAAAGATTTTAAATATCAAATTGATTACTTAACAAGATGTTAATTTATAATAAAAGGTTTAACGTTCCTTATCTGAGTTTAATTTGTGGTTCCCTTCTCCTTACTATATGAGGACTAAATCATCGATGGTCTTGGACGAGTACGTGTTTCGGCCGACGACTTAATCGGTGCGCATACGCCTACAAAGCGCGGTACTAGCAGACATCTGCATCAACTGTTAGGATTTTTTAATAACTCGTAAAATGAGAATCATAATATGTAAGTCTTATTATGTTTAGATTTGTTTCATGACTTAACACACTAACTTGAAACATTAATTGTATTATTAATCTTGAACATCTATCTATGCACTAGAAAATAAAACATGTCGGTAAAGAGCTATCTCTTGTTTGTGTCAAAGCACCATGGGTCAACATAAGTTTCTTCTATCGTGTGAATTTCTGAGCCACCCAAGCAGAGTCTTCTTTCTATTTTCGGTGAACGTGTGAATCTGACCTCGCATTCAAAGCGTCGCGGCTGACCCTTCACATACAACCTACTCTTTTATTGAAGAGATTTCCACGTACACACTTGGAAATCTGCCAGAGCAGTCTGTTTATAAACTATAATAGTGTGCAGGGCGGCCAACTGCATTGATAAATATTTCCAATGTTATCGTGTTTCTATCCAAACTGTATTCAACGGTCTAAAAACTCGTGTAGTTTGCTTCGTACTGAACATCGAACTAAATAAACTTAATAAACATCAAGCTCATCTAGTCTGGTTTCCCGGTGACAAGAGGGTCAAGGTTCGAATCCCAGGCTGGTATACTGAAATTAGTTTTTCTTCAAATGTTTTCACACTCCCCCTCCAAGCAAACGCGTTTTTTTCCCTTTAAATTCTACCTTCCTCATCCTTACCCCCATTAACGTAATTAAATACCAGTGGGGGTGGGGGAAGGTGTTAGTATAGCCCGGAAGGGTGGTGAAACATGGATCCAATAAAAAATGGGTGAGCGTTCCGGCGTTTTGAACGCGAGTTTAAATTCAGCTTAAGAGACTCGCTGATATTTTTAAGAACATATTTCATCCGACGCCTTAGTTCAGTTGTTAGCACCTCTGTTTCTGGGCTAAGGTTTCCTGGTTTGATTCCTAGCACGGCCGGTAAAAGATATGATTTGGTGAAATCGTGGCTACCTTTTCCAGATTGATGAATGTATGGAACTCAGGGGCATATAATTGGTCATTTCAAAAAGCATGATTTAAATACTCCAAATAAAATGTTAATAAATTGATTTAAAACAGACAACCAAGGACTAAGGTATGTCGATTGCAAATCTTAACGAGACCGTTTCCCAACCACTTAATCAAGATATTAGATACATGACTACTCTCGAACCAGAAAACGTATCTAAGTGCTGGTTTATGTATTATTCATTTCACAACAGGGAGTTTGGGATCAGTTTAACAGATTTTTCATTCTAAAGGTTTTTTTTATCATTTAAAATAGTGTGTTAAACTGTTGAACTGGCCTCAATTCCACTATTTTCTAAAGACGAATACATAAAACCACACCATAATGTGATGCCTGGTTCGAGCTAGGTATCATCTGTGGCGTGAGACGAGCGTGTGTGGCACGTTCATAGGCACGGATACGTTCACCGATCTGAACGGGCGGGCACAACATCGTACGTGACGTTTCGCCGCAAAACCAGGGAGTCGAACCGATAACAAAAATAAACTGTTATTTGTAAGGAAACAGAACAGAAATAGGAGCCCTAAAAATAAATTTCTTGTGAACCATAACCGGAATTTAAAGCTATAGAATATTTAGTTTGATGAAGGTTCTTGTCGATTTTTTTTTTAAATTGCATTTTATGCCCTCCTTTTTATAACTTAATCTTATTTTCCAGTACTTTATTTTTCCTTTTCTCAGTATTTTTTTGTCAAAGTCGGTCTACTGTTCATAGAACTACAAGTAAGATTATAATAACAATAAGAATATGGAGGCAGCAATGTCTACTGTTCACAGTACCTGTAAGATAATAGCATCGAGAAAAAGAAGATTACTGTTCACAGAATTACTACTTAGTAGTCTCTTAACCTACTGTTTGTGGACTGTGTAAATTTAAATGTCCTTTTTTATGTAGAAAAAATTAGTATTTAGCATTTGAGGTTTTAAACACTAGCTTATAATATTCTGTATAAGGTCGCCACTTACTCGGAGGGCAATATCTATACGCAACAGTATTTCTTATGAAAATGGCAATCCTGAGACTTCAAAATCACTATACCCACGCTCCATTATTTCATTATCTAGTCCAGACACATTTTATAATACTATATTTATATTTTATGAAAGCTATATTTATGTTTATTACAATAATTTATACTAAACTCAGAATCGCCTCATTTTGTATCATTATCATTATCATTATCATTAGCTTAGCGTCTTACTACCCGTTCGGTTTATACGCACTTACGCTAATGTGTAATGGTAGGGTGATTGTGATATTAAATAGAGGACCTACAGTTTAACGTGGGATCCGAACTACGGTGGAGGCCTGGCACTTCTCACATTCACAAGTTGTGATTAATACACGTTTTGTCAGAGGTAAAGGAAGGGTTTGGCAATCAGATAAATCTGTGCCGGGACCGAGGATTGAACCCCAGACCCCCAGCACAGAAGTCTGACACATTACCCCTAGACCACCAGGTCACTCTAAGAAAGTCTGTATTAGTATTCTGCTTCATTGCATCTGCT
Organism: Timema bartmani; assembly: GCA_902151455.1. NCBI lineage: Eukaryota > Metazoa > Arthropoda > Insecta > Phasmatodea > Timematidae > Timema > Timema bartmani. The sequence goes on from CABFWB010006374.1 coordinate 25,470, forward strand.
TCCTGTTTCCTTATCCCGCTAAGTATTTTCCGTAACATCAGCTTGTTAGATGGGAGCGTGTCATCTTCCTGTTTCAGATAATTAAGCAGGCTATGAGTCCATTCCAGTGCAGTCCACTTGCATAAACTTTTTGCCTCTCTGGCCATTATCTCTTCCCAAAGGATTTACTGACTACAATAATTGGTAGTCCTGTATTCTCCATCAATTCAGTGGATTTTTTTTTTAAGTATCCCCTGCTATTGGTGATGCTGCGGTTAAGCCGCAAAGAGAATAATCCGCCCACGGATATTCGGGAGTTTACTGCAAATCCAAACTTTGAGGGTTTTATTACTAATGGATAGTGATTCCCAATCTTTGGGTCGCGAGCCTCTTTTTAGTGGGTCATAAAATGTTTTTGAAATGGGGGAAAATGTTACTATCATTTGAAAATATAAAGTCGAGAAATAATGGGCAAGTGAAAAATCGAAACAAAAAAAAATTTTAAACTAAAATAATAAGGAATCAAAACTTAATTTCAAAACAAAACTGCAATCGTTTAACTGTTTGCGCCTGAAAATTATTCGCATCGACGTGGACATCAGCACCGTCATCAACAGAAACAGGAAGATAGACCACCCTCCGCACACGCAAGGCTGTAGTCAGCCAATAATTTCAGGGGGGGTTTGGTGGGTCCATCCTCCAATTGACGGAGGCTAGAAAAAATTCTAAATAAAAAACTGTTCTAGAAGCTGTCTGAAGTGTTTTTTATGGCAACACTACCCCCAACTATTGGAGGCTAGGACAAATTATAATTATTAAACAGATCTAGAAATTCTCTTAAGTGCTTTTTTATTGGTACCATAACCTCCTAAATGCCGGAGGCTATAGGAAAAATCTCTATATCTAAACAACTCTAGAAGCTCTTTAAAGTGTTTTTATGGTAAAATGACCCCCTAATTTGTATTTGTACCTTAATTTTGATATTGTTTGAACCATAAATAAAGCCATATATATTTTGTTCATAAAATTATCGGGGGGGGGGTTGAACCCCGAAAACCTCCCCCTGACTACGGCCTTGCGCACACGTCTCATTATGAAAAAAATAAGTTTTTTGTAAAGCAATATTCAATTATAAATTTATAATAAAGGCACGGTGCACCGCACTAACTTTTTCTCTCGTTTATCATAAAATAAAGACATTTAGTAGATTACTATTTATTATTTGAGGTATTTAACGTCCACTCCCTGAACTGGCATTATATCAGCACACGTCTTATAAACTAGCCTAAATCTAGAACAAACACAACATCCAGTCCCCGCAGCGATTAATTCATCGCTGTGAGAGGGGAAACCAACACTTCGTCAATGAGACATTCCTCGGCCATGTCAGGAATCGAACCTGAAGCCCTTAGTTCAGCAGACAGACACGCTACCGACTGAGCAAAGGTGTCGGAGATGTATTAGAATAAACTCGTAAGATTTGTGAAAGAAAATCATATACATTATTGCGAAAACACTTCACAAAAGAGCATAAATGAACTAATATATTCTGTAACATAAACATGGAGAAAAGAGGAATATCTTTGTCCACCAAAGAGCATAACTCTCAATTCCATATTTAAAAGTCCTTAGAGATATTTTTATGGGAAAACGAGAGCTGCCATTTTGTTTGTAATGTTAATAAATGCCTGGATACAATATTTAATCAAAATCGTTAAAGCGAATTTCGAGAATATCGATTTATGTCTTTTTTCCTTTAAATAAACTATCCTTAATTTTAGGGTTAGACATATAATTCCAAAAACCTGATTGTGATTCCCATGAAGGTCTTATATACAAAGCTTTAGATCAAATGGTTTCGTTTCTAGTCTGAGATACAGACACAGCCAGACTGCATCGCCAGAACCACTTTACAGGTTGAGGAGGTCATGAAACCTCGACATTTATCAAAATCTTAAGTTCAAGTTTTTTTTATGACCACAATACTTCTCTCTTTGAGGGGTTGAAAGAAAGTAAAATCAGATAATTTAAGATAATCAGATAAAATAAAGATAATTTAACCACCCCCGACCCCTTTCATCCCTCCTTTCGCCATGCTCTATTAAATGTATAGGTGGTTCGTTAAAGTTTGTCTCGTTCTAAGGATTGGATCACAGTTCTATAAAGTTAAGATAAGCTCTACTATAGGGGGGCATGTTGACACTAGAGATGGGGGCATGTTGACACTAGAGATGGGGGCATGTTGACACTAGAGATGGGGGCATGTTGACACTAGAGATGGGGGCATGTTGACACTAGAGATGGGGGCATGTTGACACTAGAGATGGGGGCGTGTTGACACTAGAGATGGGACACTGTAAACCTCATATCCTCTGGTATCGGAGAGATTTGAAATTCGTAAAAATCTCGAAATGTATCTCGAATACCAACCATTACGAAGATTTCGATTGTTGAATGGATTTATAATGTAAAACTTGTGTAGTTTGAAGAGTAACAAAATTATAAAAATTTAATTAATTTAAATAAAAAAGGTTCTCTTTGTTATATATAGCCTAATTGAAATGACAAACAAAATATCAATTGTCAGTGACACTAATCCTCAAATAACTGTTTTTTAAATTAAATTTTAAACATTTTCACTTTACTTTCGTTGAATGAAAAATTACAAATGGACACGGGGATTGAACCTGGTATCTTTGGCTTCATAGGTCAATGATCTGACCACTGAGTCATCCAAGTACAGCCCCGTCTCCAGGGTCATTCTTCACTCATATTTGAAGGCAGGGTCCATGATGGACGTGCGGAAATGATCAGCTACATTGTGAGTGATCGATTAAGATCATGAAGTGTCAGAAAAGGCAGCCACATTCAACTCGGGAGGGCTTTACGCTGCCAATTGTACAATGACAACTGTACGAATGCGCATGCAATATTTGTTAGTTACGGGACTATTTCCGGATAGCTTACAGGTTAGAGCATTGGTGTGCTAATCCAAAGGTCCTGGGTTCAATTTCCGTGTTCAGTGGTCATTTTTCAGTTTAAAAAAATGAGAATGAGATGTGTCTATCTATAGCCGTACTTTACAACCATAATAGCTTACCTATTCAACTCCTCATAACTCTAATAGTAATTGTTTATAAATTACCCCTACATACGAATGTATATTTACAGGGGTGCTCCGAGGTAAACTTTGCACCCGGGCGGGGTTGCTTTTTAGCGCCCCCTTATACAACGGGGGATAATAGGATGGTATGAAATTAATCCCCAAAACCAACAACTTTAAACCTAACGTAGCAGGGCATGATAGGGGGAAATACCAGCAAGAATCATTCCAAATAGCTTCTCAGGGCATCCAATTTTTAAAAAAATTGTTGGGGGAAGACCACTTCAAATAGCTCCAAGTGGTATCTAAATTTAGAAAAATAAATCAAGTGAAGTACATTCTAAATATATTCTAGGCCATTCCAAATTTTTAAAAATTCTGAGTGAGCAAAACTATCAATAGAGTTTAGGGAATCTGATTTTTATAGAAAGAATCTGTTAAGCACTTTTTAAAATAGCTTTTTGGGGCGTCCAATTTTCAAAAATTTGCCAAAGGAGGACTACCTCAAATATCCTCAAGAAGTATCCAAATTTCAAAATATTTTGGAGGATTTTAATTATCTGTTAAGAGAATCTGATTTTCAAAAATTCTCTAAACGAGGACCAATTCAAATAGCTTATAAGATCATCCCATTTTCTAACCTTAGTTGGGGTGGAAGAGGGTAGAAAGTTCAAAAAAAATATTTTTCTGTTCTCGCCCACCTTCGCCCGCTTACACAAATAAAGTTCCGCCACTAGTTTATAAAATAACACTGTTCTTATTCCTTAGGGTTTAATAGTAAGTTTTAACATCATGTCATAAACTTAAGGTTTTTAACACACCACTCCCCTCCCTAACGTAACATAGGTGTGACATGAAAATAATATGAAGGGGAAACTCCATAAATGGTTATCATACAGTAGTACAAACGCTTTACTACGAAAATGGTTAGGATTACAAAGAAAACTATTAGAACATCATGGTGGCTACAGACAGGGAAAACAGGGAAAACCTGGAAAAGTCAGATAATTTTTAATGTCAGGGAATTTAATACAAAATGAGGATAAGTCAGGGAATTTTAATACTTGACTAATTTTGCTCCTAAACATTTTAAAAAAAGTGAGAGATTTGGTTTCTAAACGTTAACAAAATGCGTTGCCTATATTTATGTTATATGTTTGAACATGAGTTGGTTAAACAGTGTTTGTTTTATAACTCATTTACACAGACACACAAATAAACATAAAACATTAAATACTCAAAAAATAACTTTATCTTTTATAGCTGTTATGATGGTTTTTGAAAATAGATAATCGATTAAATAACTGAAAAAATGCCATTCACTGAGAAAAATAGTAAATAGGTAGAACCGGGAATTATTTTTTTTAGATACCTGGAAAAGTCAGGGATTTTTTTAATACAAGTTTTGTAGCCACCATGAACATGTTTTGCAGACAATGTCTGCCTCTTTAATTTTGATATATTGAACGGTTTAAGAAATAATAGGAAAAATACCATTTTGGGGTGTCATTTTTCAAGATGGTGAATATAAATTATTTTTTCAAGAGCGGCACTATATCCCATTATATTCACCACAAAAATCTATACCACCATACCAAACTTCATGTTAGTATCTTAAAGTGATTGAGTACTCCACTAGTACACTCAGGCTACGTTAGGTTTGGAGTTGTGAGGTTTGGGAATTATTTTCATATCTTTGCCAAGTTATGTTAGGTTAGGTTAGGTTGGTGTTCTGTTTGACGCTCCCTCGGTCTGACGCCCCGGGCAGCCACCCGCTTAAGCCACCCATGGCTATTTAGACCATCATAACTCTAATAATTTATAAATTACCCCTACGTAAGAATACAGAACACGGTACGCATGACAGCTTATAATCTTTATGAGAGTAGAGTGGCCCTAAGGACCTACACTAGCTTAACCTAAAACAGCACATCTAACATTAAACCAGAATTGGAATATCTCTCTCTGAGACATTATTTATTCATAATTTCTAATAAATGTCTAGTTCGCCATTAATTTGTTAAGTCTGCTTTAGTGTGTACCAGTACACAAATTGGTAAATTTTAACAACCGGAACGCTAACTAACGAACAATAATTCCTTCATCTATTTTACAGCATAAAACTATTACATAGCTTAAAACCATATAATATTCTTTATCAATTAAAATCATATATAATCAAATTCAAAACTAATTATCTTCAGCATAAGACTTAATAATTACATCTTGTTGACAGTAAAATATAAACATTACATTTTTGTTTCGCATCTCTTTCATTCTTGTAAAAAATAAGACATTTGAAACATCGAACATGTGAAGGATACCTATCATATGTGAGGGAAATACTAGACTGAAATTAATTGAATTACAATTAGAGAAATATACATGCTAAAACATTCCCCAATCACTTCTTGTGAAGTAAAAAGAAGTTTCTTCCTACAAAATGTTGCTACAGAAGAGGCAAAATATGGCACCAGAAAATTTGAAAAAAATCTTTGTTTTATATTTTTATGAAAAATTATTTTGATAATGCTAAGAATTATTATTATTTAATACACATGAAAATTTTGTTTAAATGTAAAATTTTTGTAACAAACAAATTAAATTGGCAGAAACAACCAGAGATTCCATTCTTTAATGTAAAGCCCTTTTTCATTATCATCATCATCATCATCACCATCTGTTTATAGCCTGTGGCCGGGTCAGTTTAGTAAAATGCCTCCATCTTCCTCTATTTTTCCACCACTCTTCCTCCTTTAATTTCTTCCATTCTTCCCCTCTCACTTAAACAATTTCTGTTATCTGCTCCTCCCATCTTTTTCTTGACCTCCCTTGTGGTATTTTCCTTACATGACCACACCATCTCAGTCTTTCTTCCTCTACTCTCTTATGTACTCCCTGTACTCTTACTCTTTCCCGGATAACTTCATTCCTAATCTTATTTCTTCTTATGACAGCTCGAGTATAGGTTTCTTTCAGCCACCGGCTTACTAAGCGTGTCGTGGAAAAGCCCTTTCTATTACGTGCAAATTTTAATTTATTCAAGTATTATATCGGACCACACAAGGACGATGTTTTTTAAACAATTATTGGCAATATTACCTGCGTGGTGGAATTTTGTATGCATTTGCATATTTCAGACATTACATATTGGGACTTTAATTTGTATGTAAATTCTGACTCTACTGAGCAGGCTCAATTGTTATTAAATACGCTTAGCATTTCTAAAGATTTAGCCGCCAACAAACGGACACCATTTTTTATTTTTCATTTCATTCAATAGAATAAATATTTTAAAGAAAAAAATATTTAGCTATAAAACCTAAGTGAAACATAATTTATAAAAAGAAATATGTGCTTACAAAATGTGTCTTTTTTTTTTCTTGTGGCACTGAGTTAAAAACTTCACATAGATATGCACGGTATTTATACTTTGCATGACAATGTGAAACTGAAGGTAGGAATCTTCTACCTACGAACAGAAACAACAAATACCCTTTCCGATTAACATCTGTAAAATATTTATGTTGATGTCATTGTCTTGTAATAGGAATCGTCGTCTCTGGTGTGAATCGAATTCTTGGAAAACCCAGTGTAATACAAAATACAATACANGAATCGAATTCTTGGAAAACCCAGTATAATACAAAATACAATACAATATACAGACTCGTAGTAATTAGCGTCTAGGTCCATTCAAAATCCAATACACTATACAGACACGTAGTAGGATCTGGGTTCGTTCAGACTAGAATAGAGATCATTTTGGAAAACGATAGGAAGGATGAAGAAGTAGCGTTCTGGGGTGCAGGCGGAACGCTTTGAGCTTGTGTTGTATCATCCGGAACGCTCGTAATATTATTTCGTATCAACCGGAAGGGCCTTCCAGTGCGTTCCGGCCCAATTCGAGCACTGGTGTGCACTCATTAGTGCTAGTAAATTCGTGGTTATTAGTGATTAGTTCTAATCTATTCTAAGGCAAACTTTAAAACCAAGTCTAAGGCCATTAATTTACAATATAGTGAAACTGAAGAATTCTTATTTAATAATTATATATTCTTGTTTCTGCTCAGAAACGGACGAGGTTATTCTAGGGAAAATAGAAAAATCACTTCCTAGAGAGAGCTAAGTTTTTGAAAATATACATTATTAATGATCGAGCCGGTGTGCCCTTCACTTGCACTCAACATAAAATAATACTTATTATATAATCCACTTTAGTGGTTGAATGGTCTAAGGCTCTCGTATTAGATGGGCCTACTGATGACGGGGAGATCGGGGTTCGAATCCCGGTTGGGTCTACTAAATGGTTCCCAACTTTCATTCCAAGCAAATGGTAGCATATTAACTAAAAAATGCTTCCTTTCTCATCTCTATCCCAATAGAGTAATTATCATATATGCGTATAGCCTGAACCGGTAGTAAGATGAGGTGATAAAAAATGATATGAGTTAAACTAAAATTAAAGTTCCTTTAAGTTCCTAAGTGTTTCGACTTTAAATAAATGTGTATGGATTGATTCAGATAGACCATTGTGGTTTTTAGGGTGTTTTTTAATTTTCCTTGGAAATGGTCACCTTCCAAGGTCATCCCTGTTTAAGGCACATTTTAAGATATATTTTACTCAAATAAATGCTCAAAATTGTAAGGCACGTTAGATTATTTTACAAATATTATAGCATATTTGGGTTACTATAGTACCTAAAGGTTGTTTAAGTAAGTTTTGAAATTATATTTAGTATGTTTACGTTGAAAAAACATTTGCTCTTTGGCTAAAAAAAAACTTATGTTGTCAAATAAACATCGTTGAGTAAAATCTGTTATATTTTGGTTTCTATATGAAAATACTACCTTATTCATGGCGATTTGAATAAACCTCAATGCGTGAGTTAAAATTAAATTAAAATTGATTTTATAACAATAAAAATGTTAAGGTGTGTCACCATAAATATATATTATGGAGAAAAATAGCGTGTTGATCAGGATCGTAAAAATATATTGTTGATCAAGATAGTAAAAATAGCGTGTTGATCAGGATCGTAAAAATAGATTGTTGATCAGGATCGTAAAAATAGATTGTTGATCAGGATCGTAAAAATAGATTGTTGATCAAAATCGTTAAAACAGCTTGTTGATCAAGATCGTAAAAATAGCTTGTTGATCAAGATCGTAAAAATAGCTTGTTGATCAGGATCGTAAAAATTATTTTCCAACGAAAAAATAAGATGTTAAGAAATTCAAAACTCACTTAAACACCCCGTTTTATAGAAAATGTATCATGACGTTTCTATCATTAGTATTAAAGTTTATTTAAACTTTATAATTAATTGAGCTAACTATAAATAACCAAACTAACTTTTGTGTGCGTGCGCGTGTGCGTGCGTGTGCGTGTGTGTGTGTGTGCGCAGCGCGTCTCACTACCGGTCCGGGCTATCCGAAACCTCACAAAGTTGTTTTCATCCCAAAGT
>CABFWB010006375.1:0-34000 GCA_902151455.1 Timema bartmani
AAAAAAAAATCATACTTTCGGAAAAAGGAGGGTTGAAACATCATTTCTTTGTTACGGCCTTGAAAATAACCAATTTTCCATTAACATTAAAGAAAAATAATTTTTTTTACCAACTGAATTGTAAATATTTGATATAATTTAGTCATCTATTGTATTAATCATATAAATAAATAAATTACCTTAATCATTAATGTAGTGGTCCAAACGTGGATCTTCTTCTTAGTTTTTCCAGATAAAGCACCTCATTGTTTCTTTTATATCGATGCTATCCGATATGTCTTTGTGCATATGACAAACCGCAAAGTGATTTAGTCGTTTTCGTGTCATACTTGATCTTAAGTAGTAGATGAATTAATGTTTAGGCAATTGAAAACAAATTCTGTTCATTGACGAGTGTTTTATAGCACTCGCAGAAAACAGCAGGCTGCGAGGTTTTGAAAGATAGGTTGGTTTAATAAAACTATTATGTGACAGTTATGAAAATCAAGAGATTTAGGGTGAGAGCCGTTGATTTGGCAGCACAGGCCTGAACTAATCACTGAAAATATTGAAGAAACACAAAGTGTATGGTTCCTTATAGGAAAACGGAGGATTTGGGAAGAAAAAAGAACTATTTCCAAGACAAATACATGTGGTCTTGTCTAATTATGCTCAGATCTTGGAATGTAAAGTGCTAATCATTGTTAACTAAGAAGCGAAGTTGAAAAATATATACTATAGTATTAACAAAAATATGTGGTACAATCATTTTTAATAATGAAATTGACTTTTATAATCCCTATCGTGGGAACCAGTTTTTCCCAAATTCAGTACTTTACTAAAAGTTTCCAATCCGAGCAGATTATTGGGGGAACGTGTACCCCCCTGTACCCCTGGCTAACGAGGCCCACGATTCAGGCCCACAGGTACTATTGGCTGTGTAGCTAGTTTGACATGCCTGGTATAAATTATCAGGCACGCAATAGACTGGATTCACTAATATTTTCTCACCTCAAAACCATTCATTGTTTAGCTTAGTTTTCCGGGTAAAGAGTAGTTTTTTCATGAGCCGGCAACGATTTAAGTGAAATGGGTGGATAAGGGGGAAGTGCTTACAATAGTGGGAGTAGGGAGGGGGGTTCATGGAGTTTGACACCCCCTACCCCTCTCTGTGTAGTGATTATATTTTGTACATTCATTTTTTTATTAACTTATAGATGAAGAGATCTGATCTAATTGATAATATTCAAAATTAATCTAATTAACACTATTTAGCAGTAAATGTTTATGTGGTGTGTGTCTTTCTCTATCGGTCACTCATGCGAAATCTTCTCAGAAAGTAAGAAAGGAAGTAACACATCCCGTTACACATGGAATGGTCTAGACAGCAGTTCTCAAACTATTTTTAGATTTTACCCCTTGGCCATGACTAAAAGTTTAATGTACCCCCAAGATAAAAAATTTCCAAATTACAGGTTTAAAAAAATATGATCACATGGTAAATTTCTGATCTATTTAATCTATTGAAAAGATTTGTAATCAAAATGTTTCAAATGTAGCAAGCTAGTTAGAGATAATCCTACTGTTATAGCCTTAACATGGTCTCCTATTGAGAATCATTATGATCAGTTAAAAAACATAATTTTACTGTAAAAGTCTGTAGAAAAGTTTTTTACATTTTCTTCACAAATTCGTTCAAAAATAAATTGAAAGTAAATCTAAACACAATATTTTCAAATCTACATTTTTAATTTTAATTCTGGAACTGATCTATTATGAATGCTAAAGTTTTTCATGGAGAGGGGTGGGGTTGCATGGCTTGGCACAACTTTTTGATGTCTAATTGTCCAGTTGAAATTTCAAGCGGAGTTCCGGCTCCAAATTTAGCCTGATGTGGTACTTATTTTTTAAGTACACCATGGATGAAAAACCACCCTCAATGGAGATATGTTGTTGAGAAAGGCATCATAAACTTAATGGTATGGTCAGCGATATGAGGAAACTCGTTCAGTCTCTGTAACCAAAAGTCTGCCAAAGATGTTTTCTTGAGACTGGATTTGAGGGTTTCATCAAAGGACAGTTCAATAATTTTTTGCTGTTCTTTCGTTGAAAAGAAGTCTGGTAGACAGGAGTCTTCCACTGCAGAAAAAGGGTCTCGCATCCATAAATCGCTATCTAAGTTCTCAGGAAAATATTCGTCAAAGTCTTCAATCAAACCCAGAAAACGCTCTTTTATGTCATTGACAACAGAATCATAGAGATTAAGTTCATTTTCTTCTACAAACTTTTCTAAGGATGGAAAGAATGCCAGCTGTCCATTCATAACTTATTTTGTTGCAAAGTGAAGTTTCTTTTTTAAAGCTTTTAGTTTGTCATTGCTACGCTCATAAACGGACCTCAGCTAACCCACTCGATTTCGTGGCCAGCCTGTAGATGATCGTAATGGCTTCACAAATTAAATGAGGTTGACACGGAACGATTGTTTATTTGTCCATTCTATAGTTTTGTAGTAATCGTATAGTGGCTGCTTTGTTGATTAAAATAATAAAACTTCATTTATTTAAACTCTTATTTATTATTCACTCGCACCAATTATTTAGCTAGTGTGTTAGATTAACTAACGAAATCATATATTTAAATTACTATTTATTATATTGGTTGGCTTCTAGTATTTCACTCGATACACGTCACGCGTCTTGGTTAGTGTGAGAGTGGCCGTCAACAGATTTAAGATAAATTCACAATATAATTTGCTTTAGTCGTGATGTAATCTAATTACTATTAGCTATCACGCCTGATTCTTTTTCCAATACTACTAATTCGACCCACGAATACCCGCGCGGTTATCGCGAGGTTTTGATCAAAGATTCACAAAACTTGACTCCCAAGAGTTGACCCGGGAGTGTCCTTGGCGTTGAATATTAATTGCAGTATCACGAACCATGAAGGGTGTTGTGTGTTTACCCTGCAGACCTTTATTCAGATCTGTCACAAAAAACACACTTACTGGCAGAGAGGAAAACTTGAACTTCTTGTTTCATTTCTTACAAACGAGCAAGATAATTTCCTTTGGAAAGCCCCCTTACCCCAGTGTGGAAAAGAAGATGGCTATGATCGATACCCATTTACTCACGTAAGATTGCAAATAGGTGTAATCTGGATTGGCTTGCTTTTGATTTTATGAAATTAACGGTCTTCACTGCATCTGTAAATACTATTTTCACATCATTTGGACATTACCTGGCCTCCTTGTGAAGACTACAGTGGATGCTTGTGAGGTGGTCTTCTAGCCCTGGGAAACCACACCACTATGCTTTCAAGTCATAGCTCATGTACGTCAGTGCCAATTCCAACGCACTTCTCCCAGTCTACACCATGTTGAGTTACAAAGCCATCAATAATGTCAAATATCTCCTTTATATTGTCCGTCTTCTGCCACAGCGGGGGTAGATTCAATATTTCTAACAAATGTTAGCAACTGCGCCATATTTGTGCAATCCGTAATCTCGTCCAGCTGTACACAGTATCATTATACAAAGGGATAACATCAAGCAGATTCGCTTGTTTTTCACCAATTACACTTGACCCTATGCCTTTGGCAGCAAGCAGTAAATGTGACTCCCCATTAGAGTGGGGTTTTCCAGCCCTTCCTACTACTAAACTGACTTTGAATGACGCTTCAAGGCCCTTCACATTCATAGATAAAAAAAGAGACAATTTTTTGTCTACCAGATTTTATCTCAGCTTCCTTACGCTTAAAAAAGTCAAGTGGCTTACTTTTCAGGTTCTCATGTTTCATATTAATTTTGTAGCATTAGTCGCTGACTAGCTACAAAAAAATGAAGACTTACNAAATAAATATGACTTCATTTAACTGTTGGAAAAGTTCCCATTACAAATAACACATAGAGGTGTAGGTTTTGACTCACTTCCTGCATAAGAAAATCCTAATTACAAGTATTCAGGATCATACTTTCTTAACTTAAGCTGAGATTTCTTCTGATGAGTAGGCCTAAGCAAAGAAGATTCAGCTTCCGTTGGCTCAACAACATCATCATCGTCACCAGAAGTAGCCTCACTTTCCGATTCGAGTTTTCCCCTTTTAACAGGCATAGTTTGTTTAATTAGCCACTTATCCATCTTGACCTATACGAGAAAAGTTTTTTTTTAAAGTCTTCAAGCCCTTCCGTTTTTGAAAAACAAAAACAAAAAAAAACAGAAAAAAACCCCAGAAAAAATCAAAACAAATTCTACTTAAACTATCGTAACTCTATTTTCTACACGTGTAACTGTCAACAGTGATGCAAAACCGATCGTCAATAAAGACACTTGGAAGAAACAGAAAGCAGTTGTGTGTAGGTACCAAGCATGGATCCAGGGGTTGATATCAGGGGGGAGGGGTGAAGGGCAAATGGTTTTCAGGCTCCTCAATTATAATCGTTGAGAGAGAAATAGTATGTCACCATGTTGTGACTGTTCATGAAAGATGTTTAAACTACTCTAAATATAAGCAAAATAACAACTGCCAATGTAGAAGGTGTAAAGTAGAGGGTTGAAAATACTCAGAAATCTTTCTCCAGCTTAGAGAAAATAGGGGTGGAAATAACCATATAATGGTAACTACCAACAATTAGGGTTTTCCAAAAGTCTCTTGTCATTTTGTCAACTTTCCCTTGAGAGTTGCTCGAGTACCCATGGGGTACGTGTACCCCAGTTTGAGAACCACTGGTCTCGAAGCTAGAACTTGCTAGATATTCCTTCACTAGCTTGGTAGTCGCTGAGTGGTGTGGGCGTTGGTCCGTCATAAGAATACATATTGTGTTTAACATTCCACACCAGGCACAAACTAGGATAACCATGATCCAAACATTTAGTCAACACAGCTCCTTATAAAGGACGTGTGCATTTAATTGTGGCTCTCAGTTGTTCAGACTCACGACAATAGTGACTTAAACTAAGCAATCACAGTTATGTCTTATTATTAAAATAAAAAATGATAGAACCCCAAATAAAAGAGACGCCCAGTAATAAAATACAATATTAAAATAACGTCTCCTGATAATGTCACCATTATTAACCACTATTAATAGAAAGTGAACTTTACTCCCAAAATGTACAGAAGTTTTTTAAAATGAAGATTAAAGTTGGACTTGGATCAAACTTAACAAAATTTATTGAGGCATTCACTTTTCAAAAAATTTCAAGAGAAGGACCACTCTAGACTGTTTCTAAAGGCAGTTAGTATTAAAAAAATATTTATGCAAATATCACTCTAAATGGCTTTTAGACGCATAAAATTAAATAAAAACATACCAGTAGGAGGTCACTCCAAATAGTTTCTAGAAACATTCTACTTTCATAAATGTGTTAGTGGAAGATAATTTCTTAAGGCATGAAGTTAAAAAAAATTCAGGCGAGGAACGTACCAAATAGCTTCTAAGAACACGCAATTTTAACAAATTTGCTGGTGTAAGAATACTTCAGATAGCTTCTAGTTGAAACTATTAAAATCAGATGATGAAAACTTCAAATAGCTTTTAGAGGTATCCAAATTTAAAAAAATTTCCGAGTGAAAATCACTTCAAGTAGATTATAGTGAATCTAATTTATTAAAAACATTTATAAAGAAATTTAATTTCCAAAAATTTGCTAAGGGAGACTGCACCAAATAGCCTCTAGGAGTATCCCAATTTCATATAATTTAAGAGGTATCATTATTATAGATAGCTCTTAAAAGAGTACAATTTTCAAAAATTCTCAAAATGAGGACCGCTACAAATAGCTTTTAGGAGCTTACAATTATCTCTAATTAACTGGGAGAGTGGGTAGAAATATAAAAAAAAACTTTTTGTTGATTGCATCCCCCCTTTACTCCTCCCACACAAATAAAGTTCCACCACTACTGTATAAAGCTCCACCGCTACTGTATAAAGCTCCACCGCTACTGTATAAAGTTCCACCGCTACTGTATAAAGTTCCACCGCTACTGTATAAAGTAAAAATGTTCTCATTTCTTAGGGATTAATACACGATTTTGAAATCCCCACCCGACCCCGAAATGTAATTCTCCCTACAATGTAGCTTACTACCTGAATTTCACTTTCTTTCCCTTCACCAGCGTCATTCAATTTCCAATGCTCACCGAACAGAAAAAGAGAAATTCACAACCAACCTTCGAGTTAGTGTTTTTATCAAATATATATTTTTCATGGTTTTAATCCTACACAAGACATAATATCCAGAATAGAGGGATAATGTTTTTCATATTAAGAACAAATTATTTAAAATATTGGTCAGTAACGAAAGGTAGGCCCAACAACTATTTTATTTTAATTTAGTAAACATGTCTACCTCCCTGTCACCGACAACCCGGACTACGTGAACTTAACATTTAGTAAACATGTCTACCTCCCTGTCACCAACAACCCGGACTATGTGAACTTAACATTTAGTAAACATGTCTACCTCCCTGTCACCGACAACCCGGACTATGTGAACTTAACATTTAGTAAACATGTCTACCTCCTTGTCACCGACAACCCGGACTACGTGAACTTAACATTTAGTCCGCGTGTCAAACAAAATATTAAAACACCCAGAAAAAATAATATTCATATTTTATAAAATAAAGTTAAAAGATTTAATATTGAACATAATACAGTTCTTATTTCATTTCAAATCAAACTGATTAATTGTATCTTGTGTGTTAATCACAGCTTGTGAATGTGAGGAATGCCAGGCCTCCACCGTGGTTCGGATCCCACGTTAAACTGTAGGTCCTCCATTTATCTCACAATCACCCTACCATTGCACATTAGCGTAAGTGCGTATAACCCGAACGGGTAGTAAGACGCGGGGCTAATAATAATAATAATAATAATAATTGTATCTTCAATCTGATTAGTAATAAGTACAAGATTTTCGGAACAATATTCCTAGTGTGGCTGTTTGGTTGGAAGTACACCGGCAGATAACTTCCATTGTTTGTTCATCCTTTCAGATTTATCTGGATGATTCACATCCGGTCACTCGACCAAGCAAAAAAGGTATGTTCTTGAACCGGGAAGATATGTTTGGCTACGTGGAGCCTGTGTTGAGCAAGATTGATGCATTACGCCCCATTCTCAAACCGGGATGCTCTCAAGTAGGTATATTCACTCTACAATCCAAACAATTCTTCTGTTGATTACACAATTACAGCCAAGGACATTGTTTAAAAATGGAGATATTTACTCAAAACTCGTAATATATCTGAAAAGAAATAATATACAATAGCAAACCCGAGCAAAAAGTGTGCTATGCCTACGTAAAACATTTTTGACTCTCGGTTTTAAATTCTAGAATTTTATTTTTAAGTCCTCATTTGTATATTTGGACCCCTAAAAAAAAGATCAATATTGGGTCCACAAGGGTCAACACTTCATATTAATATTTCGACGTTTATTAGAGGTTGCACATCTTGTGGTTATCGCATTGCTATTAAATTCCTCATTTATACATTTAGACTAATTAAAGGGGTAAATGTTAATTTTTGAGTCTAAAATGATAGAGATAGATCATTGATCTACAAATATTTCCCCTAGGAGGTTAAGAGAAGAAGAACATCAACTTTTTGAGGGACTTACTTATTTTCTTATTCTAGGGCATTAAAGAATTTTTACTTTAAAACTTAAGTAGTATCGCTTTACAGTTAAAGTTCACAAAATTGTATTACTATATCTTCCAATATCTCAGAAACTATTGTTTTTATAAAAATATATTTCAAATTAAAGTTTTTTATATTTAATAGTACTACTTTTGCAATGATAAATTATTTATTATCTCAAATAGCTGCGGAGATACGGAAATTTCCGTTTCTGTAATGTACACTAAAACTCATTTTCATGGGAAAATGAAAATAGCTATTTTATTGATTATCTTAATCAACGCTTCGATACGATTTTTAATCAAAATATTTATAGCCAATTTTAAAAAAAATATCTTTTCGCTTTTTACTGAACTACTCTTAATTTTAGGGTTAAACAAACACACAGACAGATGGCAATACAAAAAACCACTGTTTAGGGTTCGGGTGTAACCACCTTCTTTTCTTAAGTCAGGCAGTCAGAGAATAACAAAATATGTATTATACATAATAGATATAGTTAAAAACAATAACAAAATATAATCTTACTAATATTGACCACAGCGTGTAAGGTCGCTGAATAGAAGTTAACACAATGAATCGTTACACTCAAAAATTGAACTTACCATTACTATAGCTCTCCATAAACAGCAAGATAGGCTAGAGGGTTCAAACTTTGGAGCATTACTATGAATATACTATTATACGAATAGTCAAAGTAGACTTGAAAGTTTAAGTTCTGTGACTGATATTTATACATTACTTCAAGAATAACAATAACACACTAGAAAGGTCAAGTCCTGTGACTTTAATATTAATACCATGTTTCAAGAATAGTAATAATAATTGATTATAAGGCCCGCCAATAGTGGCTCTAATTTCCGGGGCACAATAATTACAATGGTCCCCACGACCATACAGCCAAACTATGGTAAAGCCTACTCCACCCTCGGGAATAATAGGGAGGCGTAGTATAAAGTACAGTACCAAAAGAAAATCTAGCAACAAATACAAAGTTTGCGCGCATCATAAAGTAAATACAACTGCTCCGAATATAAGTGCCCACTAAATAGAATCCTAAACAATTCACACATAATAGCGATGGTCGACATCCCTTAGAACTGCTTAAGGAAATCAAGGCAATCAATATTACATTATCAATGTCAACAATTAACATGAGCTACTCTCATAAATAAGAGAGACAAAATGCGCACTCAAAGTTAAAGTCCCAAAAATAAGTTCCCCAACTAAGTTAAAAATATCGAAGACTAGGATACAACCCAACCTCGTAGATACCAAAAGGAAACCCATCCTAAATCTGACAATTATAAATATTAAGTCCGAATCAGTAATTTTGAATGAAATCCCACATGTTAAGCCGAAAAATAATTTAGATAGATACAATAAAGTCACAGTCTAAGATGTCGTCCTCACCTCAGTTAGCCCACGGTGCAATGAGTGACTGACTATACAATCAAAACATCCCATTATATAGAGAGAACGAAGAGCCATGTTCACAGAGAGCGGGGACTCTGGCGGCCATCCGTAGAACTAGAGACATCATGATAGCTCTAGCGGAGGAAGCGGCAACTTTGCGCGCCGAACAACTTTCAGTTGTTT
The DNA here is from genome assembly GCA_902151455.1 of Timema bartmani. Taxonomy (NCBI): domain Eukaryota; kingdom Metazoa; phylum Arthropoda; class Insecta; order Phasmatodea; family Timematidae; genus Timema; species Timema bartmani. The sequence continues at coordinate 9,224 of CABFWB010006375.1, forward strand.
TTCTTTGGGGCGGGGCTTTCTTCTCGAGCCGGCAGCAGAACGACGTCCCCGCTAAGTCAATGGGATTGTATCTTGGAGATTGGTCAGTGCTCATGATGCCAGAGTTTGAGGTCTGACGGGGCAGAGGGTAAGTGTTTACCCCATTTGTTTGTACCTGTTATATATAACTCGTTACACGGGGGTCATGGAACGTCGACATTCATCAACATTTCAGGTTAGATTTTTATTTCTACGGTCGCAAGTGTTTGAAATGTTAAAAAATATATACTTGTGTATAGCTTGAAAACTATTAGTTTTATAAAAACATGTTTCAAATAAAAGATTTTTATTATAAATAGACCTACATATTTACAATAATTAGTAATTTCATATCTGTTGAGATATGAATAGATATCTATCTATCCATCTTGTGCATGTGTAGCAAACTTGTCTCTGGTTCCATAGCTGCTAGTGAAGTGTCAACTCTATATGTATCCAGTCTTTGTATCCGTGTTGAAAATATGTCTGACAAACCGTTATGTTTTGTGTGTAACAAAAATATGTTCACAGTCATGTTAAAGCACTAACGAGCTCCTAATGTGCACTTTGCATCAAGTTATGGGCCCAGTAAATTGTGCTCTAGTTATTTGTGAGTTCGTGAAATGGGTTTGCTCACAATTCAAACTCGTTGGCGTCTTTGTTAACGGTAGTGAATAAAATTCAAACTCATTGACGTCTGTGATAACGGTTAGTAAAGCAGTGATCTCTTTTTCTATTTATTTAATCACAAAGCTTAGCTCAAATATTAAAAATGAGTTCTTTGAGCAACCTATATAAAAGCTGATATAAAACCTGATATAAAAGCTTGTTGGTAGAGAAAATTATTCCAGTTGGAAACTCGCGATGCGTGCCCTACTAAAACTTGATGATTTATAGGAAGTAATTGAGCCTGAAGGAGCAACAGTTCAAGACAAGATGAAATAGGATAAGGCTTTTTCGAAGATAATTTTGTCAGTTTACCCTTTAAGTTATTCGCATTTGAAGTCTGCAAAGACTGCTGCAGAAGTGTGGATTGCTATTTAAAGAGCATTTTAAGACTCTGGACTAACACGTCTAGTTGGTTTTCCAAGGATCCTTTTCACAACACAACTAGCCAAATGCAAATCAATTGACACATATTGTGACCAAATTATTTCAACCACCCATAAATTAAATTAAATGGGATTTTAAAGATGAATGGGTCGGGACTTTATTGCTTGCGGGTCTTCCTGATGATTACCGTACCATGATAATGGACCTCGAAAGTTCGGGGATCAAAATCACAGCTGATTCAGTTAAAGTAAAACTTTTACAGGAAGTAAAAGTGCAAGGTAGTTCTGAATACCCCTGATAATGAATTGGCAATTTATGCATCTAAATCTAACCATAAGAAGAATAACGATCCCCCAAAATGTTGTATTTGTAATCGGACAAATCATATTGCTAAGTTTTGCCGTTACAAGAAGAAAATTCCGAAAATATGATGGACAAAAACCCTAAGTCAAAATGGGCCTTCCTGGCGTATTATTCTAGCAAAAACGATGCAGCGAAAGATAAATCAGCATGGTATTTAGATTCGTATGCATCTGCCCATATTACTACGAATAAAAATCGCCCAAGTAATTTCATTGTTAAAAATGCCAAAATTACTGCTGCTGATAACCCTGTCCTGATGTCTGAAGCCATTGGTAGTATAGATATATAGTTATTAGCAGAAAACGACAGTATAAAAGTAGGGGCAAAGGATGTCTTTTACATTCCGGATGCTGCTGTAAATTTATTATCTGTCAGCAGAATTGTCTACAAAATTCATGTTGTTACCATTGATAAAGATGGTGGACATATTCTTAATGAAGGTGGTGGAATTGTTGCCACAGAAAATTTGTAAAATAGTATATATAGACTGAATACCATTGATGAACATAAAAGTCAGCTTTTTTGCTAAAATTGGAGATTTTGTTTGGCACCGTCAGCTTGATCACCTCAACCGACAGGGAATGCGGAAGCTAAGTGGTATGTCAACAGGCATAGATAGTTAATTTGTGGTTGATAGTCCTTGTGAATTATGTATTAAGGGTAAACAGACTAGACTACCCTTTAAGCAAAGCAAAAGACATAGCAATGATGTCTTGGGGCTCATACTCCCTCTATCAGCGGAAGCAAGTATTTCTTGACATTTGCCGACAATCATTCCCAAAAACGTTGTGTATTTTTTGAAGGAAATATCACAAATGGCCGATGCCATTGAAGATTTCAAAGCACTTGTAGAAAATTAAACTGGCAAGAAAATAAAAAATTTCCCTCCGATGATGTGAAAGAATATGTTGGTAAAGAGTTTGAGTATAAACTTCGTTTGGCTGTCAAATAACAGTTCGGCATGCACCAAAACAAAATGGCGTCGCCGAACGGACTAACCAAACACTTGTAGAAAAGGTGAGAACTATGTTGTTCGATGCCAATCCACCAAAGAGATTCTTGGCTAAGGCTGTGGTTACGGCATCTCACCTAGCCAACAGATCCTTGTGTACTACGTCCACCAAAACCAAAGAAATTGCCAGAATATGTCACCTACTTTGCTGAGGAGTAAAAATCATTAGCTATCTCTGATATGGAATCTGATCCATTGACAGCCGCTGAGGCACTTTTATGTGCTGAGCTTGAAAAATGGAAGGAATTCATGAAGAAAGTGATTGACTCCTTCATTAAAAATAATACCTATGAAGTTGTTGATTTATCTCCAGAAAGAAAAGCTCTAAAAAAATGGGTTTTTAAAATTAAAATGATGAAACCTAAAAGTCGTAAAAATTTAAAGTTTGACTTGTAGTAAAAGGCTGTTCTCAGATAGCCGGTATAGATTATCAAGAGACATACTCTCCTATTGTAAAATATTAATCCTTAAGATAGATATCTCCTCTCCCTGGCAGTGAAAGAAGATTTAAAAATGGACCACATGGATTTCACAACCGCATATTTAAACGGCGACCTGGAGGAAGAAATGTATGTGAGCCACCTTCAGAAATTACTGATGAACACCAGGGAAAATTGGGGTCTTAGAAAAAGTATATTAATGATTTAAAACAGTCAGGAAGATGCTGGAATAAGACGCTTCATAAAGTGCTCACAGATTTTGGTTAAAACAATCCAAAGCGGTTATTTGTGTTTATTTTCGCAGAGACAAGGATGAAGTTATCATTGTTGTGGTCGATGTGGATGATTTTTTATTTTTTACAATAAGAAAACGACTAAAGATCTAATAAAGAAAAAATAGGTCTCAAAATTTGATATGAAGGATCTCAGTCAGGCTAGTCATTGTCTTGGCACGATAATTTCAAGAAATACTAAAAATGGAAACGTTGTAGATTGATCAGAAAGGGTATCTCGAAACAGTTCTGGAGAAATTTAGAATGATGGACTCAAACCCAGTTTCGGCCCCCTTGGATCCGGGCTTGACCCTTTTGGAAACATCGACGAAGAAAGAAGATTCTCAGCCTAAAGGAGAGGGAAGTACACCACAACCCCATATTCCATATCACGAGGCCATTGGAAGCTTACTGAAAGCCTCCCAGATTATCAGACCAGACATTTCCTTTAGCGTGAGCATGCTGAGTAGATTTAACAAGAACTTTCTTGTTGTACACTGGAATGCTCTGTGTGTTTAGGTATATTAACGGTACCTAATGATGCTTAATATCGTGATATAGCAAAAAACTAAAAACCATAGCTTTGTCATCTACTGAAGCAGAATAAATGGCCCTGTCATTTACCAAACAAGATGTCGAATGGCTTCAGAAATTAATTGATGAGTTAGATTATAGAGTGAATAAGGAACATGTAAAAATATTTTGTGATAATATGGGAGCCATCAATATTGGGAAAAAATCCATAATAAGTCAAAAGTATAAACATATTGATTTGAAGTAGCGTTTTATAAAGGAACATATTGCAAATGAGAATGTTGTTGTTGAATAGTTACCATCAGATAGTATGCCTGCGGATGTACTTACCAAACCTTTGCCTAAGGCGGCTCACATAAGATGTGCCTTGTAAAAATAATTGATTGGTGTTTTTATGTCGAAGTATTGTATAATGTATCAGCTTATAGAGCTAGATGGTAGAGGATATATATTCAAGAAGAATTGTTTAGATATGAATAAATATCCATCTATCTATCTTGTGCAGGTGTAGCAAACTTGTCTCTGGTTTCATAGCTGCTAGTGATGTGTCAACCCCTAATGTATATAGTCTTTGTATCCGTGTTGAAAATATGTATGACTAACCGTTGTGTTTTGGTTGTAACAAATATATGTTCACAGTCGTGTAAAGCATTAACGAACTCCTATTGTGCACTTTGCATCAATATCGCAAAGAGTTACTGAAACATGATAAAAAAAATTAGAATTTACGCATCACACCGGAACCCTCAAACTCATTTTGACGAAAAATTGAGAGTAGCCATTTTTTGTAATACTAATCAATGCTTATGGCTCGTCTACATAGAGTAGTACCTTCTTGTCGAGATTTGGAATCGTAATATTGACTGTCAACATTGAATGTCGCAATTGCAGTAGTAAGTTGGAATTGTCGGAATAGCTTATTGAAAGGAGTTGAACACTGTCCATCTCTTGCGTTGAGAAACGTTGCGTTCAGCCAATTAAAAACAAATATGGTTGCACTACTAAAATCAGTTAAATTTAAGATTTATTTAATCTAGGATAGTAGCCTACTTCATGGAAATCTATATAGATATATACTGCATTTTATAATTGAAACAAATGTTGTTTAAACATACATATATTTTAATTATTTGAAAGTATTTGTTATGACTTTGATTATGAATTCATAGTCCATGCTGGTGTATGTATGCTCTTTGCCTCATTCTTTTTGTTGAATTTTGACCGTTAAACACTCGTGTAAAATAGATTTCGACGATAAAATTATTGAATCTGTCAGTATTTATCCTCCTTTTTACGAAAGAAAAGAATCGTTATATTGAAAACAGTTTTACCTATATTGTTATGAAAACTGTAACAGTCTGTTATATTTATTATTTTTCGACTGTTTATGTTTTTTTATTCCTATTGGTTGAAATTACGTGCTAAACAATTTCATTGTAGACAGTCTCGTTTGTAGTAAGGAACTACAATATGACACGACAACCGACGCGTTAGCACTCCGACTCCCGACAAGTGGGAGGAACTACAATATGACACGACAACCAACACGTTAGCACTCCGACTCCCGACAAGTGGGTATGAATGACTTTATGTAGACCAGAAGTTAAGAAATGAAATTTAATCAAAATCTTTAAAGCCGATTTTGATAAAATAAATTTTCTATCTTTTCGCCCTCAAGGAAACTACCCTTAATTTTAGTGTTAGATATCCAATTCCAAAAACCCCACGGGGAAACACTATGAAAACCCTAGATACCAAGTTTTAACCCGATTGGTAAAATAGTTTAGGCTCTACTCCAATGTACAGACAGACAGATGGAAATACAAAAAACACTTCTTCAAATTTGGAGGGTCAATAAACGTCGAAATTCATCAAAATCTTGAGTTCATTTTTTTAAAGATCACAATACTTTCTCTACCTGTAAGGTAGTGAAAAGGTAAAAAAGGGGAGAAAGGGTAGAGTTTGGGTAAAGAAATAGATTAAACGCCGGAACACGAAAGGCGCGGCTAATAATTCGTATAAGGAGTTAAATATTAGGGATCCAGGTGCTTACCCCAAAAAAAATTGATGGCTAATAATGATTTTAATTTTGTACTAATAACGATTTCATAAAAGGTTAGAGAAACAAAACACTATTATGAGATAAGCTTTTCCAGTTGCATTGAAGTTACAAGAAACTCTTAAGATACTTAGCTACCGGGATTTATTCGGAAGCTTGGAGTATATATTCCGAGTAACAAATAGTACAATTTCAAAGTTCATTCCAGCTGTATTCGAGACATTGAGTGAAGCTCTTGACAATTTCTTCAAGGTAAGGACACAACATTTTGGGTCAATACATTGGTTATCAATTCAAAAAAAAATTATTCTTCACCTACTAAGGATTTGTTTTTCATATCATTAATCGATCTGACCCCCAGTAGCATTATTCGATTATGATTTAATTAATTTTAAGTTTATTACTATTTTTAATGTTATAATATATGTTGTTATTATTATAATACAGATTAATATAATATATATTATATACATATTAATGGTGTCAACCAACTTTGATTATTTCCTTGTTGTTGAGGAAATCACATCATCAGGTTTTCTGAATTATTGAATAATATATCCACCCCATTATTCATAGTAATAAATAAATGTTGATCCAATTAATACTTGATTTCCATGTTATCATTTTACTACTGTCACATAGGGGAAAAAAAGCAAAAGAAGTCTGTAAATGATTAATATTAATGTTATTGCTTAACTTGAAAATAAAAGTATCTCACAACATTTTAAAACACAAAAGTATTTTAATCGAACACAGTTTTAAAATTTGGGTGTTTCTAGTTGATACATATTTTTGTCTATATAAGAGTTTTTGTCATTAGTAAGTTATGTATTAAAACATCAGTGACAATAAAGGCTTTGTTCGATAATTTGGGGTTTTCGAGGCGCTTTCTTCAACATCTACTCTTGTAGCAGATAATGACATAGGACCTGGTGGTTTTTAAGAAGAAAAGATTCATGTAATAGGCCCAGAACATGAAGGGGCGTCCAAAAATATGGTGACTGTGGACTCCAATAGACCTATAACTGTTGCATGGCCACCCTTTTTTTTCTTGCTCTTTAAATCAAGTCTTTCCTCTGTCCCTTTTCACCACCTTTTAAAATTATAGTTGTAGTTGTAGAGCCCTGTCTACTTTCATGTCATTTAACTGCTTAGTCATACTTTTAGCCCACAATCAAACTCTGTTTCTTGCTTGGATGCTTTCGCACTAGCCTGAATATATTATAATTTCTCTATTGCTTCTTGAACGTAAGTGGGGACACCCGGTGATTTGGGAAACATTTTTTGTTTATGCTCGTTGTCCTACCTGACCATCCTTTGCTCTCTTATCTCTTTCCTGATAGCTGATTTATTCCTCCTGGCAGACTTCTTCGTTGAAATCTTGTGGCTCGTCTTCCCTTATAGTTTCTTGAAAGGCTTGTTTTCTTCTGAATAAAATTAAAATTTTTGATTTAAAATATCACTTTGCGAGACTGTAATAAGCTTGGTTTTTCACTTTCCTGAGTCAGATAAAGAATGGTTGAAAATTTAAGAGGGATATCACTTAGGGTGACATTTCCCTGGCTACTTTGGCAGTCTTGATGAGAAACACGCCAGATTAAAAGCTCCACCGCATGCTGGATTTGAATGGTTTGGGTATAAATATTTTAACAGTAATGTACTTTTGGCACTTGTTGAAAACCATTATTGTTTTACGTTTATTTTGGAGCAAAAGGAAGACCTTCAAATGGTGGCATATTTAAAGTCTGTTCGCTTTTCATTGCCCTGGAATCCAAGGAACTTACAATACCTATTGAAGGGGTTGTTGCTGATGCACACGGGACCTGAGTTTATAAAGAAGATTTTGTAACTATATAATTTCTAGGGCTTGGCGTTTGGTGGAAAATGCATTTGGCATCATGGCCAGCTGATTCAGGATTTACGACAGACCGATAAATGTGAAAGAAGAAACTGCAAGGCCCACTGTCCAAGCGAATTGTGCTTTACACAACTGGTTAAGGAAAACAAAGTCTTTATATGTACTGTGCCTCCAGGACTCACGGATGAGGAAGACAACGATGCCGCAGTCCTTGTATAATGGTCATGGAGAACAATGAATATAAGTGAAGCCTTGATAAACTTGCCACCCACCTAAATTAGACATTCTACAATTGAAGTTATTTCAAAGAGGGATAAATTTTGTGAATTTTCCAATACAACAGGGGCTGTATGTTGGCAAATGAAAATGGTTGCTCGCAATGTATTATAGACTTAAGATAAGAATATTTTTAATTAAAGGTGTGTGAAGTCCAATTTTTCAAGAGAATTGAACTCTAATAGAAAATGTAAATGGTTCTCCAAGCTGAATCAAAGTTCGAATTTTTTTAATTGTTTTATGCTTTAAAATATTATATTTTGGTTAGTTATATAACTTTATGCATTAAAATCACTTTGAATAGGTATGTTTTATTGTATAATTGTTTGTAATTTTTCTTTTTAATCTGATAGCTCAAGTTATTACAACTTACAGTTCAATTACTTCAGATTTTTTCATGTAAATGTTAATTTACATTTTAATAAGAGCTTAGAATGGTATTAATTGAACATATATTAAGTATTTTACCTGTTAGTGTTTTTTTGGTGAAGCTTCGTAATTTGTCAAAGCCGAGTGGTTTTTTTTCGGAGTAATGTAGACGCTGATATTTTTTTCGAACCCAAGTCGAAGTTTCAAAGCCTCGCACAGCCTTACATTTAATTAAATTTCTGTATTTTATATTTAAATAATTAACTTCAAATTAATCCAAGAACTTTTTTTAGCTTACCAGATTGCTTTTTGTAGATTGAATCGTGAATCTAAGTAGAAAGGCATCCACTGCAGCAAACCATACAACTGATGGCTTGCACACCGAGTCCCCACTTGCTCCTGATGCAATGGAAACCCGTATTTTGAAAACCTCCTGTGAATAATGTGTGCACAGATTTTTTATTATGTTTTTACATTGAGAGGTAAGCCCCGCAAGGTTCATGGCTGCTACAATCCTATAAATGATGTCATTCCTGGAATGTTTGTTCTTGTATTCGAAGAAAGTAGTGTTCCAAAGGTATATTTCCACCCGATACAATTCAATAAACTGACAAGTCGTTTCTTCAAACCAACGTCGAATCATTATGTTTTTTAAACCCATCAAAAACAACAAAAATACAAAGGAATAATAAATGCCGTTGACGTGGAACGACTTGCCCAGAGCATGAAATAGCTACCACTGACATGCCCCGTACTGAGTATCACACACATCATCTGCTCCGAGCTTGCTCTGACTTGCTCAGAGCATGAAATAGCTACCACTGACATGCACTTGCAAAGAGCTCAGTTCCATTCATCGTGTACGCCAGGCGTAAGGCTCCTTCAAGTATAAATTTAATAATTTTAGTTAATCAAGATTTTAATTTGTAATATTTTTGATAATAATATTGCCATTTATAAAAAATTAATTTATAATTATAATAATAAAATAGGATTTGTAAAAAAACACGATTGATTAACATATTAAAAAAGCTATTGTCACAATAAAAGTAATAAATTTATGAATATAGGCCTAAAATGCTGTGGTATTAACAAAAAAATATGTGTTTTAATACAAATAATTGGTTATCAACTTAGTAATCTAATTATTGGAGAGTTTTAGTTCTAAGCCATTTCCTTTTCTGCAATTTAAAGCTATGTTTAAAGAGTTATTGATTAGGTCATGATCAAACATGCTCCTATCCGAAGCTGTTTTATTGTTACGTCCCGAATTAAATGTGAAAATGACGTAACGAGTTTTGTCCAGCAAAGTTGAGGTTTTCACCATCCAGTCACGTGACATTGAGGCAGGAACGTCCGGGTAGTCGTAAAGTTTCCATGTATGAATAGATCGACCGCTATTGATAAAATTTAGAATATTCAGACAATTCACATCGTCTGTCTTGATATGAGTTACTAGCCATGAGTTCAATTTTAGATGGCGTCTCAAGGTTTGCTCTCTGTAATACATTAATGCCCACCCTTGAGTGAACAAGTGCACCTGAATCTCTACCTTAATGTTAATAACTGGGGGGAATATTTTAACCTTAAATAAGATAGAAACAAAGGTACACATAAACATAAATAAATAATAAATGAGAACAAGAGGAAATTAAGAGCAGTATGATTTAATAAGGCTAAGTACATAGTAAATTATTAGCACATAATCTTGGTAAGTACTATCTATAAAAGATTGATAAAATATTAGGTAGCATTGCATATATAATGGTCTACAAAGGCGCAAAGCGCCTAAAGGATGTATGAAGCAAAAATTAGTTAAGTTATAAAAACATCCAATACCCGTGTACATACAGGTATTTCTAGCATTGGGCAAGGTCAAGTTCAGTTATTATGAGGACCATGGAGGCTGGGCAAGGAACCCTTTACAAAGTTAGAATCTACGGGCCATGCCAGGTCAGCAGAAGCGCCCCACAACTTGAGTCCCCAACCGGGGTTCAGCGAAAATTGAAAGCTAACGTAATACTGATAGCTTGGCCCGAGCCTGAGGGGCAGGAGCAGCACATAAGCCAGACATCCCCAAAGGGGAATAAAAACTAACAAGAAAAATAAAACACGAGCCAAGCCTGAAGGTTGAACATCCCAACCTCAGTTTCTGATAAACAAGTGTACCTAACTAGGCATTGTTCCCAGGTCCTCAGATAACCTGAACCATTGCTTCCCTGCAAGCTACCTTGAAAAATGGAATAATGGTCACACAGTGTGTGATGAGGGAACACAGCCCTTTTGAGAGTTGACCCTAATGGCTGGGCTGAAGAAACGCGTGAAGCGCGTGATATAATGAGCTAAGTTTATCACTATCTTTACATAACAACAAAAAGGCATAGGTTCTAACCTAACTCTACATAATCAATTAATAATGGCAACAACTATAATGTCTAGGCCTAGCGAAGACATTAACTACTCCTAATTTCTAACAACGAACAGAAACGATACGTCATATATCTAGCCACGTGGTAGGCTATTCCTAATCTCTCCCGTACTGTATAACCATCCGTGTCACTTCCTTCTATCAAGTGGATCCATCGCATCAAACCGTAAGTCCATTGTTGAAACGTAAACTTTGCTTGACGTGTGGTGTGCGCAATGTATCTCAGCTGCGCTAGCAGTGGTAGTGGTCGCATTTTCCAAGCGCTCCGAAGAATATATAGTATCGATGCTCCGCGTGACGGAACAACCAGCAATGAGAGGTGGGGGAAGTTTCCATCGGTATCTGGAAGGTTGACTCGCCTGAGCAAACAACACCAGAGCTGCTATCAGTTGACTTGTTGACTTCGGTGAGTGCAGAGTTTTTAGCACGTGTACGCGGCCAGTCATTTCCTACGCGCCGTTCCTTCCGATGGGGCATCGGGTTTGGAGGAGGAGTAGTCGGCGAAGTGGGTATGTAAAGAAAACAAATATGTGTTACGAGTCTAGTATGAAACAATAGTATACTAGTAATAACTTTTAATGACTTGCTTGCATCAACTCATTTTCATATTTTATAGTTGAACAGGGCTAACCCAGTTTAGCCCGTTACACAAGCACGAGTTATTGTTTAGCATTAATCAGAACGTGAGAATAATCTTCTAAATATCCTAGAGTGAGACGTAAGGAAATACATGTGTCAAAGACACCCGTTGTAGCATGCACGCGAACTCCTTCATGTCTGCATCCTACGTTGTATAGGTAGGTCTCTTCTCCTTTCCGTATCGATAGACATTTTTTAGCAGAGTTGAAATACCAACATCTCTCGATTGATCAATATCCACCCCATTGATCTCGTAAGTGATTCTTGAAAAGAGGTGAAGTATCCCGTAATTAACGATTCTCGGAGTACTTCCGGCAACTCGATTATTTAGTAATAGCCATCCTTTGATATGTAATAGTGAATGGTGTGTCAAAGTGTACATAACTTTTTACTGGATAGATATCCTAAGTTCGTTTCCGTTAGATAACGGTCCTGGAATATGCAAAGAATAGGAATTATATTGGAAACTGGTTAAGGTTGTATCGAAGGCAGCAGGGTCTCCAATGCTTAGGATATCGATAGAATCTTCCATTATTTTATTATCGAGTAGCCCAACCATCGTAAATAGAGTTTATTAGCAGGTGCTAGCGCTTTCAATGATCTTCGCTCCTTGTTTTGAGGAAAAAGCATCGTCTTGTTTTATCTGGTCCTGAGCCCCATCTCCAACTCCTTTCAAATTCAGACGTAGCGATAAAGTCTCGTCTCTAAAGTTAATTATATCTCCCCGTTCGTCAACCACTCGTACTAAGATAGACTCTATGACTCATTTCGCTACCGGAAGGTAAATTATATTATTTGGCACTTCCACTATCTTATAGTAGGGACTGCCATGCTGAACTCGCACAGGATATGACTCAGTTCTCCGTTGAGGTAAGATCCGTGAAAGAGACAGCATTCAACTCGAATCACATTCACATGCAGGATAAAAAAACAGTATTTGTAAAAATGTGTGTTTTACCACAGGGAAGAACGACATGTTCTAAACCTAGCAGAGATGTGAACGTATCTTGTCGAGTAAAGTCTATCAGCTTATTATAATTGATGTGACTCTTTAAGGTGGTAGGATCACTGATTATGGAGAGTTTCACATCACTCGAAACTTCTCGTTTCAAGTATCGATACAAAGCTTCCCGTTTATAAGTACCCGAAGGAATTATATACTCTCTTCCTCCGCAAAAGAGTTTATTATACCGTTTGTCAATGCTCGATAGTGAATTAAACGTTGAAAGATTAATCAATCCAATTGGCCAATCTTTAAGACGATTCTCTTATCCCAGGTAAATATGCGGAAACTTAAGGAAATAATCGTGATGGAAGTTGAAGTAGTTCAACAATAAACGTTGTACAAATTAATGTTAAGTTTTGAGGAACGCATAAAAATATGTATTGCATATAATGGTAGTCATCTTAAACAGTGGCGGTGACTTCGGGGGGGCAAAATAATTATTTTCCAATCAAAAATTGCTTAGGAAGGGCATAGTGTAATTATGCCCCCCAAAAGTTATTCAAGTCTGCATTTTATTCATATGTCCAACAATTTGTTCGCAAATGTGCTACAAGATACAAGTGTTTCTTGGTTTTTAGTAATATGTTGCATTTTTAACGGTTTATAAGTAGCCTAACACTTGGAAGTTGCCTGGTTTACACAGAGATAGCTGTGGTGTACGTTCGCGAGTAGCACGATCTCCAAGTACCCAAAGTCAAACGCTGCTCTCGAGTAATATCATGGTATTAACTCAACAGCCAATACTCGATAGTATTAGTTTATTAAACATTCCAAGCGCTGAAGTCAATGTTAAAATTCCCACCGTGAGAGTTTCTGATTTAGTCCACCTTATATTGTGTATGTCTTGCAGTGTTCGAGTCATTCAATTTAAGTTCTGTCGTTGTGTCACGATTAATAGCATAAATAAATTATCAGTAAATTTATTTATAATTCGTTTGTTATAATTCACAAATTCCCGAAACAATGGTCAAATTTGTGATTAGAAGTAAGATCAATAAGATTGAGGAGAGTCCACATTCCAAAAAGGGGACAAGCTATCGGTTAACCATGCCCAACCAAAAATTATCTATAGCTGGCGCCACTGATCTTAAAGACATTGTTTTAAAAAAATTAATATCTCGCTGATATGTAGTAATTGTCAATCTTTTGTTGTTAGCTAAAATAGTAAAGATATAGATAGTGTTATTAAATGGGTCAACCCTTTCTGCCAACCTGTATGATGTATATATCTTCAGTAGTGTTAATTCAATAAATCAATTTAATTTTAAAAATATATGCATGGTACCACATATTGTTGGAAATATAATGGTTTTATTTTTTCTTTAAAAATTTTTTTTTCCTGCCCTAAACCAATATTCACTTATTAAAATAACATAAACATCAATTCTGTAAAAATTTTAATCATGGAATATATTTTGTAAAAAAAATATATAAACTTGTATTTCAAAAATGAATAGCTTTCATAATGTTTGATTTAAGACAATTCTATTTGTTTTATTGGAAGCCCCACATTTTATATTATATAAAAAAGTTAAAACTATTAAATGAAAATCTCTATTATATTTTAGACTTTTATCAGTACAAGATTTTAAAGAATGAGTTTGAGTTTTTCTATCAAGGGTAGTTTACTGAAAACCTATATTTAAACATTTTCTTTGAAGCCATAATATATAATGCATAATACAATCGTATATATGAGACAGTTTGTGCCAATTGGTCGTACCATTTATTTACTGAGTAATGGCTGGGTGATCCAGTGACAGAGGAGTTGGCCAGTGATCGGATGCTTGACCAGTGGCAGAATATATTACTAGTGGTAGTATGATTGACTCCTATGGTAACCTTGTTAATAATAGCGATTTGTTGTTTGTAGGGGATCTTTGTGAGCCGGAAATCTGCTGACTACAGCCACCAGTTGAGCATCGAGCAGAAGAAAGGGGGTGCCGGCAGTAGGAATAGCATTGATCAGATGAGCAGCCTTTTGTCTCCCTCACCATGTGAGCCTTGTTTGGCCTCTGCCCATCCCAAACCAACCACTCTCAACTTAGACACCAAGGATCCATGTTTTAAAAAGAGAAAAGAGGACATTGTTTACAAAAAAAAACGATCAAGAACACACTACACTGGGGATGACTGTACGCTCATCGACAGAAAGGAAAGAGAAAGGGTATATACTTTAAATATAGTGTAGATGAGGGACATGACGTGTTTCCAGGGTAGGCAGAGTTTGTTTAAACTGTACCTGTAAATTGCTAGATTCCATAAGTATAACATTAGTTGGCCAGATATCAAAGAGATTAGATTTACTTATGAGATGTGTACAGATTGCCACATAACCATGTTCCAGGGTTCTGTGGGGAAAAAGAATTATCTGGTAATTTCTTTGATTAAAATAACAATGTTTACTAATTATTTATATATATTGTATAATAGTATTTGGTTTGTCAACCTCCAGCGTCACGAACAGCACGCAGTCTTTTAGGATAGGAGCGTAGAAGAATCTTGAAAATATTTGTTTTCTCTTCGATGGTGTGTAAAACATTGGTAAGGTGTTCTCACAACGTGTTGGGAACACCTATTGGCATCTCGTTCTTGGATCATCATTGAATCAACATCATTCTCCTTGCTGTGAAGCACACATATATTCCACGATTGCCCTTGTTCTTCCATGATCCACATCATTCTCCTTGCATGTGAAGCACACATATATTCCAATGCAGTCTAGTTTCTTGGATAGTTCCTGATAATGTTCATCATTAGGGATATCGTCTACTGAGAGTGCCCACACACTGTCATTTTGTTAGTTAGGTATTCTGTCTGCCCACACATAGAACTCACCACTTGGTGTCAAGTGCATGCACGGAGATAATCGCAAAACCATAGGCGGTCTTCAATGTTGAACACACTTTTAATGGGTTTAGGGGTTACTGAAAAGAGTTTTAATGCTGCTCGTTACAAGTATAGTCTCACAGTTTCTCGCGAAACAATATTTTCCCTCTACTGCAAGATTTCCGTCTTAACGTTTGCATTGCTTAGACAACTTTTCCAATTGCTGTTCATGATGATGCCTTTGCTTTCTTGAAGTTTCTCAGGTCAAACTTGTCCAAATTCTGTCTTACAGTTATCGTATCCTTTTTTCCAGTTTGCTGTAACCCACCGATCGTTTCGTCGCAATCTCTCAGTAATCCACTTTCAGTTAGTGAAATTTGCGCCAGCTTCCATTTCCACAAGGTATGCACTCGCTCTAATATGGTCAAATAAACATTGCTCCTCGGTGTCATTCAGTAGGTTCGCCATGGTTAACCACTCAGCCTGAAATGTAAAAACGTTCATATTAACAAGGAACAAAGTCACATTGCGTGTAAATCTGTTGTTTTTCCCCACAGAGCCCTGTAAAATGGGCATGTGGCACTTTGTATTATGTAGACTATATATGTTTTGTCAAATAGGGATCGAGTGGGGGAGAGTACAGTGCAAACACAATTTTAATAAATTATGCTTATCCTGAAAAAAACTTCACGACAAATAAATGGTGTACATTTAGAGGATTTGTTAGTACAACAACATGGAAGAACGGGCACTAAGATGTTTGATCAAAAAATAAGTTACACACATTTTGGTTTACAAGATCTCAAAAAAAGATAATATTGTATTTGTAATTAAATACTAATATTTTTCAACATAATATCTTAGGGCGTTTATGCATTTCTCCAATTTAAGTACAAGCTTAAAAGTCCATTCATGATAAAAATTGGTCTCTTAGATTCTACACCTTTCACTAAGGTCATTATTTCCAGCTTCGACATCAGGAAATCATCATTTCTCAAGTTATTCTTTACTGGCCCAGACAAATGGAGGTTCTATAGTGGTAAAGGAGGGAGGCATTTGACTTACTCCAGGAGGTCCCGGGTTTGACATGCACAGTACAATATGAAGTTATTACGATGCAAAATCACACGTTGGGAGGGCAAACATCTCAAGCTTCTTTAATTATCTCTCTCAGTCGTTGCTATGTGGCGCAATCCGTGTTAGTGTGTCTATTGTTTTAAACACCGTATACAGTAAAGTTTGTGAGAATGACCTATAATGCATCACATAACAAGTTCGCAATATATTTTCCTGCCAATACACAATTTGGAGTATTTTGACTTTATTTTAGAAATGTATGTTTTCATTTCATTGGACATTGGTGCTTGTTCAGTTTTGGGCGTAAATTTGTCTGCCCATGTCTTATTTACCTATCACAACAACTTCCAAAAACCAATCTCCATGTTCATGAAACCATTTAAGATGTGACAAGGAAACAGAGAAATAACTAACACCCTTTGTGTTTGTGATTCAAACACTTGTTTATCCCTTAAGCACACACATTTCTGCTCGAAAGTTCTTGATGAATAATAGAATACACCGTTCCGAATTAAATGTTTAGTTTAAAGGCAATGCCTATTACTGTTTTTCATCAATTTTCTAGAATCATTTCTTCGATTTTAACTATGTTGTTAAGCTTGATCCACCGCTTCGATTCTTAATCTTCATTCATAGAGTTATTTACAGCATTCTCTAACATGTTGAACAATAATAATTTGTAGTATCACTATACTTGTATTAATTGCTTGTGATATTAAATCGATGCAACAACCAGACAACACTGCAAATTTAACATAGTACATACATTATATTACTTTGAATTTGTTACTAGTGTTTTTAGCTTTTGCTAGTTGTGGTTTTTTCTTTTCAGGGAAGGGAGAGTGGGGGAAAGAAGGGTGTTAAGGACTTCCGTTCCTCAATGCTTAATGTTTATTGTAAGTTTGAAATCTTACGTTTCTATTCTCGCTCTATCAATCTGGCTTTCGTGAACCAGCCTAGGTGTGGGTCATTTGGGGTAGCGTTCATCCATACATCTAAGGGGATATCATCTTTACAGTGAGGGAAGAAGCATATTTCATGAGTTCGTCCGGAGTGAGAGCTGGGTTCAGAATACAGCGCACTGCTTGAGTGTCGACAGAGGGGGTTCAGGAGGAGCTGTGTCAAAACTCAGAGATAGGATTTTCTGCTGCAGACGGGGATCTTGAAGGAAGTGCATATGTTGTTTCCTTGGGTCAGATTAGTGCAAGGAGGAATTGCTGTACGCGGATGCTGGAGGTGATATCTGGTTGAGTTGGTACTTAAAGGGGGGTCCTGGTTTTTGGGGTGGTGGTTATCTATTCTGAGTGTTAAATGTCACTGATAGAGGATGCTTCAGAACTAGGAGCCCATGCATTCTTGAAGAGTTAGTAATATGTGACATTGACGCTCTTCTGGTCACCACCACAGGACCTTTTAGGAAAAGGGGCGTAGGAGCGTTTCATGGGGATCCAATGAAGAAATAATGTAACAGCAAACGAAGGGTAGAGTGAGAGGGGGCTCTTGTACAGGGTTGGAGGAGCTAGGTGGAAGAGCAGACTGAACGAATCATGGGTGCTAAGGAGGGTAGGAGGAGGAAGCAGTAAGCAGCCCGAATAGTTCATAGGCACTGATGGAAAGGAGGAAGAAATAACAGAGTAAGAAATATCTTGAGAGTAGCTACAGATGGTCTTAGAGCTGATTT
This sequence comes from Timema bartmani, assembly GCA_902151455.1. Lineage (NCBI taxonomy): Eukaryota > Metazoa > Arthropoda > Insecta > Phasmatodea > Timematidae > Timema > Timema bartmani. Next base: position 27,138 of record CABFWB010006375.1, read on the forward strand.
TTTAAGACTGTTTTGTTGAATTGGGTCGGATTGGATCTGATTTTATTTCTTTCTTTGCTTTACAAAGATGTCATCAACATACAAATCTGTTCCACCAGAGATGAGTGACCTTTACTTTTCCCACTGTCTGCTCATGTAACTTTTATCTTAAATTCTATGCATGATAATAAATACCCTTTTATACTCTAAACAAATTACTATTAAACACTATTATTCGAGGTGAACAGGAATATTTGTCATTGTTTTTAGTAAAAAGAAAATAGTGTTATCAATCAATGTTCCACTGCTGCTATCTGGCAATAGTCTGTTACTAATTTTCACTTTGTATACGACGTCAGCAACTCACTTGGCTAAGTCTTTTTTCGTGCTTAGAGATATGGTCACTAGATAGAACTAGTGATTACTTGTAACAAAATTGCTTTACTAATTTGGCTGGAGATAGTCAACTACACACTTATATCAACAACAATAAACTATTTATCAGCTTTCCTTGCATAATTAGCCAGTGTTGCCACAGACGATAGACTAAATTACAATTACTCTGTGCCATAGGGAACCCTACTTTTTGATCCTCACTCATTCGTACCGGCCTAGTGAAAAAAGGGAAAAAGTGAAATGTGTGCTAGGATTACAGTTCAGTGGAGTGCTTAGTGATCTTCCTTAGAATGCAGGGGTAAAATCAATTTACCATGTTTAAAATAAATGGTACGATGCACCGAATAGACTTTTTCCCCCTTCTATCTTAAAATAGAGACTTTTACTAAAAACTCGTAAGATTTGTGAAACGAAATAATGTTGATTGATGAAGAAACATGATAGAAAAAAGAGCATTACATTCCAACAAAAAGCAAAAATAAAATAATATACACTTACAGAAACATTGAGAGAAGAGGAACATCTCAGGCCATCATGGAGAGTAACAGTTATTTTATTTTCAAAGATCTCCACAAAAAAAAAACATATTTGCTTATAATTCATAAACTATTGTTTTTGTAAAAATATATTTCAACTAAAGGATTTTTATTTTTAATAGTACTACCACTTTACAATGATAAGCTATTTCGTTTCTCAAATAGTTGCGAAGAAATGATAAAAAAAAATGCAAATTTATGCTCAAGTAGACTTACTTAAAGTAAATTTATGGGTAAATATAACTTTATTTTCTTGATTTTTTGTTGTGCATGGTTACAATATTTCATCAAAATATTTAGAACAGATTTTTAGAATATAGATTTTTTCTATTTTTACCATTCAGTAGACTCCCCTTGATTTCAGGGTTATATATCTAATTCTAAAAACTCCTCCAATAAACCTTATAAAAACCCTTGATACCAAGTTTTAGTCCAGTAAAATTATTTTGGCTCTAGGCCAATATCAATGTCTAAGATACACGGGTCTGGCTACTCTTTAGCTCCAGGGATCAGACATTGAAGCCAAAAAGCATTGGTATCTTAGCATATTACCACGCACGCAATTCAAATATTATAGAGGAGTCTGAGCTACCAAGATTTAATTTTACTGTCTTAGGTAATATTGTTAGCAGAGAAAATAATTAATAGCTTTTAAAAAGAATCTAATTATTAAAAAACACATCAACTTCAATAATTGTTTGCTAATTATTGTAAAAGCATTTAAGTTTGCTTGGCAATGCTAGATATAATGTTAACTTCACGTAATTTAGCTCTGTACACTGGGAGAAGGTAGGGTGAACTTTAAACATGTTGTATTATATTTACATTCTAGAAATACTATTTTAAATCAAATATATATTTTTTAATTGTCTTTAAACCTTAGCACGGTTTTACCCTAATTTTAATCCCTGAGATCATCACGACATCTTGATTGCCTACAAGCATTCAAATCTTAGTTTATTAGTCTTCATTTTCACTGCACTGACAAGTATCCAAATTTAACTAAAATTGTTGGATTGGTATATTTTAGAAGAAATGTACCCTTATTTGCTTGGTGGAAACTGTTTAAAAATCACCCGCTGTATACACACCCGGCCAAAATTTTAATCCCGACTTCCGCGTCACAGACAAACCAAACTGAGCGTGACGTTAAGCCCGCATGCCCACCAATATTTGTTTTAGAACTTTAAGTTACTTATATAATGACCATACGAATGCGACTAAGATGCCCCTTAAGAGAATCCTCCAGCCCAGCGGGTATTTTGGATGGTATGCTATTAGCACAACCCGCCCAAGTACTGGGGTGTTACAGTCAGCTAAATCAGAATTGTGTAACCAAAAGGAACACAAGCAGTTTTTTTTTATCATTTTAACATTTTACACTTTGATTTTGCACCTTCCTATAGCAATTCTAATAAATTAATAAAGTAAATATAAAGCTATGACGTCAACTAGCCCTGTAACACACCTGATTGGGTCACAAACCCCTGGTTGACTACTGTGTTAGAGCAGTAAGGAACCAATTTGTTAAAAATGTCACCCAATAGAATTTAAACACGAATTTAACCTGGTTGATAAGACTGTTGTTTAAGGCCCTAAGCCTTTAATACATTTTATATATAATAATAGTTTAGCAATCTAAATATTACACAATGTGTATAAAATAACCCCCTTATTTCCCCCACACTCACTCACACATATCCTCACATCCACACACCCACACACTCCTACACACACAATGTGTATAAAATAACCCCGTCTTTCCCCACACATACACCCATACACATCCTCACATCCACACGCTCAAACACACACACACAATGTGTATACAATCTTCCCCCTCCCAAAACACACACATATCTACACATAGTGTGTATAAAATTGCCCCCATAAACTACACACACACACACACACACACACAATGTGTATAAAATTGTTCCCCTTCCTATACGCACACACACAAACACACAATGTACCTAGCTAAATTTGATTAAAAATATATATTTATTGCATAACCAAGCAGATTTAAATGTTTGAAAATCATGAACAATCAATTATAATTGTTGATGAATATTTTACTAATAAGCTCCTTTTTTGGTAATTGTAATTGTTTTCTCTACTCATCATATTACCTAAAACCATAAACTGAGAACGTAGTAGTTCAAAGTTCTTTACAATATACATGATGTGTCATAGGGGTGGCCAAGATACGAACACACAGACAGGCGGAATCTCGAAAACCACTTTCTCTGTTTCAGGGGGTCGTGACTCATTTACACTTATCAGAATCTCAAGTGCGATTTTTTTTAATACTATCACAATATTTCTCTTTCCAAGGGGTTAAAGGAAAGTAAAAAGTAACCAAATTGAAAATTAATTAATTAATTTAAATTAAAAAAATATAATCAAAAGTCTCAGTTTCTCTGTTGTCAAGAGATAATTGCAGAAACCCTAAAATCTATATGGTTCTGATATGAACGTAATCTTGTATCTAATATATTAGTTATTCAGCCATCGGATGGACTCAATAGCTAGCGTAGGTCATTCATTGCGCTTTAGTCTCTGTACGGAGACTGGCTAACAACGCACTTGTTTAAAGAGTATGTTTATCTTCGTTCTAAAAATTCAAGAAAGCAATCGTAATTGGTATACACAAAAGATGATAAAAGCTGTGTTTTTTCTTTCGCAATGAGAAAAAATAACAATTTCAGCAAATTCTATAAATCTCACGTTTTGATTATTTTAATAATAATTTGTTTAAATATCCAATTAAAATCATCAAGAAATCTGCTGTGATATTGAATTAATTGTTGTAGGAGGTTCCCTTATTCCGGGACGTTCAAAATCCTGTGGTACTGTCGACAGCAGTGGAGATAGCCCCTACACCTTTCATGCCTGGTCGCTCATTGAGCCAGGATAAATCCACCATGACCTCGTTTTACCGCACAGGCTTTTCATGGGCCAGGGTGAACAAACCGATCAAACATCCCACTACCTTCAAAAAGGACCCGAAAGTCAGCTTTGACGAGGAGGACGAAGAGGTAAAAACCATTTCAACATGTTCGTTCATATATTAAGATAGCTAGGGTTTAAATAGTTACAATACAAATGATTATGCCAACAACTCAAAGCTTTGTAAATTAGCTTCAAGAATTATAATTGGTACATGCTTATTTTGACATTTGCTGATAGTTATAAAGTTATTAAAAGCGGTTCTGTATTCATCCGTCGCGTAGACATATTTGGTCAGCTTCACAATTCAAGTACTGTAAGTTGCCTCAATTATCAAAAGTGATAAACCATATGTGTTAGAGTTAGACAGATGAATCTATATATGTTTTAGTAACGTTTCAATTGTTATAAATGACAGACGTTAACGTGAATAGACTATTATTTAGGCTTAATCTGGTAGAGTGTAAATTTTCCATTAACACTTTTTTTTAATGTTATATGTTTATGTAAATCAATTTTCTGCATCTAACTCGCGAGTTCTATCTACTTGTACAGGCAGAAGAAGAAGTCTCAGTAAATCACCAATCTAAGATCAATTCTGGAGCTTTTGTTCATGGAGATGTTGCGAGGAAGGAATTAAAGAGTCAGGTGGACGAGAAGGTCTATTTAGATGAGCCAGAGTTCGAGGTAGATTCAATACTGAGCAAGCAGCCTGCCCGAGAACCCACCAAGAAACCGGGTTTTTTTGCCAAGTTGTTCCCTTGCTTGAACAAGGAAAAAACAACGTCTAACAAGTAATCCATAATACATAGATAATGTCATAGTTCCTAGACCAAAACATAAACAAATTAAGGCTAGGATGTTCCGAAACCAAGCATCAGGAGAATAAATGTATTTTCTCAGTTTGGTCCAAAAAAGGGATGAAGATATTGAAGAGTAACGTAATTATGAGCTACATATCCTGTACTCATTACAGGACATTGTTAAGGTAGTCAAATCTCACAGACTACATGCAGCGTGAATTGAAAAAATTAGAACCCCTTTCAGTGTAATTACTGGCAAAACTAATGGGAAGAGACCGGTGAGAAGACTTAGAGACGCAGGTGAGAGAATAACATCAGGGTTGACCTGAAATATATAAGGTGTAATGAGGTGAACTGGATAGAACTAGCTCACGATAGGGATAGGGTATAAGGAGGTAGACTGAATAGAACTAGCTGTAGATAGAGATAAGTGGCGTACCTTTGTAAAGGAGGTAATTATTAACTTTCGCGTTCCTAATGCCAGAAGTAGCGTGGTGGCCCTACCGTGGCAATTTGATTTTTGACCCAGATCTGAAGAGAGTTTATTGACCTACTTTTCACATCCGATTGATTTACCGCTATTCCCTCACCCACATCCTGTGGCTGTGACATCCCACGAGACCATGCCCCCGGACCCACATCCCGGCATCGTTATAAGGCCACCACAGTATCCTACCCACTAGCCAGGGGTGATGGGCTTAGCCTATTTGATTTAATGTGTGCTCATTAGATTTAAATGTGTGCCCATTTGTTTTTATGCGTGCTCATTGGATCGCCCTCCTGTGGTTGTATCACTATGGCCCGGATCTTAGGCAGGGCTTATGGGTTTAATGTGTGCCCATTAGTTTTAATGTGTGCCCTAGGGATTTGGGTGGGGGGAGCGTGCAGTCTTGGGCACTCTTTCCGTGACGTGTCGGAAATTCGGGGCAGTGTGGGGACATTGCTGGCCTCATGGGGCAGGGATCATAAATAAACTGCCAGTGTTTGGGGTTCGTTACTCGTATCCCACAGACTGAGAACAGTGGAGCACATAATGTTAGTTCGGATCTTGATTAGTATTGAGTAAAGAAACTATCGAGACCCAAAATATTTGAACGTGATATAGCACAGATCCCCTCTCCAATTTCGAAGAGATCATTTACGGATATTTTCCCGGGGCCCCAGGGCATTCATTACTGCTAAACACGTTCAAGCAGGAAAATACCGGTCAGCTCCATGACATGGATCTGTGTGTCACACTATGACGTGAGCGCTAAGTGTCACTAACGATGTGATTCTTATCTACGGTAAAAGGACTCTTATAGTAGGGTTTTGACCGGAAAGTACAATTACGTCAAGATACACTTGACAGCAAATTATGTGTGAATATTCTAAACTGTTCTTCCTACCCAAGAGCTTAAATAGTCCGTGATCTGACCATAAAGTTTGTATTTTTAAACTGTTCTTCCTAGCAGAATCATACTATAATTCTGTTACATGTTCTTTCTACGTCAATGTTAATAGTAAAAAATATATAAGTTTGTATTTGTTCTTTCTACCAAACAAATTAATATATTCATATGTCAATTCAATGAAATACTGGATGCCGGTAAAGGACTCATACGTCAAGTAATGTGATCTTGGAAGAGTATCAAAACTAATTCACTAATAAAGTGTTATCTTTGTTGAGTATGAGGTAATAAAAATGATACCAAACAAATTACATATATCCATACTTCAAGTCAGTGAGATACTGAACACGGGTAAAGAATTTATACGTCAATACATGTGATCTGCAGATAATCAACGCTGTCTTCTCTTCCTAGTAGAATCATACCATAGTTCTGTTCTTTCTAGCAAACAAATTAAATATATTCATACAAGTCCGTGATCTGTCCATAAAGTTTGTATTTTTAAACTGCTCTTACTACCAGAATCATACTATGATTCTGTTCCATGCTCTCTCTACGTCAAGTCATGGTCAATGTTGAATGCAAAAAAAGTTTGTATTTGTTCTTTCTGCCAAACAAATTAAATATATTCATACGTCAAGTCAGTAAGATACTTACCGCCGGTAAAGGACTCATACGTCAAGTCATGTGATCTGTAGACGGTCAATTTTGATGAATGAGGGCCATCCGTATGAATACATAGCATTGCGTCTTACTATCCGATCTGGTTATACGCTAATATGATAGGGGTGAGGGAAAATCACTCT
>CABFWB010006376.1:0-33985 GCA_902151455.1 Timema bartmani
GGAACATTGGTGCAGTTATTATGAAGGGGTATGTCGATGTAGGTATATTTGGATGAAGTATTTCTTCATTTGCCTGGAGGGAGAGTAGGAAACTGGTTAAGAAAAAACTCTCCCTTCAACCAGATGATATTCGAACCTCAACCTTTTGTGCCTGGCAAACCAGACGAGAAGAGATGGATACTTTGTTTGCATGTCTAGGCCTACTGGTGTTCTAGTTCATACTAAACATAAACAAGTATTTGGTCAAAATGGACTTTTAAAACCTTTTCCGAGTTAAAACTATTGTTTATTTTATATTATTGAAACATTTAAATATATAATTTATATTTTAATATTTGTATTGAATTCTTTTAAACGTTTGTGACCGTTATTAACTTGCTTTGTACTGGCCACATATTTCCTTGTAGATGAATGATGTCCCAAGGCAGGACTAACGAGTTCTTTGAAAGAAGATCCATAAAACATACATTGTAAACACACTTGGACCGATATCTGAGGTCACATCAACATCGTAATCAAGTTTGTGTTTTAGCACTGCGTTTTACTGCCCGTTCGGTTTATACGATGGTAATCAAGTTAATGATGGTCCTGAGGCCGACTACGTGTAGACTGATATCTCTTAGAAAAACATTAACTACATTTTGTTTTAATTTATGGTATAATTTGCACACCTTTTACTTAGGTTTTGCGATTTATTGGGGTAGTCAAAACGTTTCAAACCGGTTATTTTTACTGTCTGGAACTCCGAATAAGAACATGTTAGTTTTTGTAGATGGAACTAAATAATTTATAATAATAGATAGGACATAGATAACTCATAGGTTTATTGGATATCAGATGATCAAAATAAAGAATTAACTAATACCTTGAAATAATTTTGGATTGCTTAGATAATGCACCCGCTTCGGTGACTACATGGTCTAACGCGCTTCTTTCGCAATAGACTATATTGCCAATGACAGGGAGCTCGAGGTTCGAATCTCGGTCGCGTGTAGTGAGGGTTATTGTTACGAAATGGTTTGCCACCCTCCCTCCACGCAAGTGCTATTACACTTTATATAAATATAGCCTTCATAATCCCTAAACCCAATGTGAAAGAAGCATCTTACGTTGGTTTGGGCATGTTGATAGGATGAGTGTGGATCAAGAAACAAAGCAAATATATGAAGGTAGAGTGTGTGTATCAACACGAAGGGGTAGGTCATGTAAGTCCTGGCTAAATATAGATGAATGTATTAAAAAGAGAAACATTAAATGTTGCATGTTTGACTCGGTGTATGGATGTTGTTGAAGCGAAGGAAGTATGCAAGGATAGGGAAGTGTGGAGAAAGTTAGTGAGGACGGATTAAGGAGTTGTTGCTTTTTTTATTTTAGCTCTATGCACAGTTTCTTGCCTACCCCGTATGGGAACGGCGTGATTAGGTCTGTATGAATACATTTAGAACAAGATTCAAATGTACAGAACACTTAAAAAATATTACTACCAACCCAAACCCACTAACCAATGCATGAACTTCATTCAACATTTACATAAAGGTAACAACGTGGACACAGAAGAAAACTTTTTTTTTTTCAATAAGCTTTTTGAACAAGACCATCATCAATGGACAACTTAAATTTGTAAACCAAGCACGTGTTAACATTTTATAATTTATACTAGAATCTATAATAATCCTTATTTCCTAATTTCTCACTTTCCCTTATATATATAGTTTTACGTCACGCCCCTTAGTTTAACATCACGCAGTGATTGAAACATATTTTTCTTGTTCAACAGTTCATATTATTTAACCAGTATCTTATAATATAACATAAATTAACTACATCTTTAATATTTTCAATTTAATTTATTCCTGTTGCTATCCTTAAATATGAATATAATATTTGTCAGTCCACGTATATTTCATCTTATCATATTATTGTATAGTGTCTTACTTACTTTCATAGTTTTTTATGCCCTTATAGTAATTTCCTGAAGATGACATTTAAAATGTGGAAACATGTCAAGAAATGAATCTTCTAGGAGGACTTGTGTCCACTACAAATTAAAGTAGCAAGGAACTCTTCTAACCAGATACGATTCCGGACCTATAGCTAATCTCGTCATATCTCTACAATAAACTTGAAACAATTCAGTTAATTACTGAATACATAATCACTGCTGGGTTGAACAAAATTTTAATTATGTATTCTATTCCAAGGGTTTTTCATAACTCTCTCCCATTTATCACATTATCTTGTCAAAATACTTGAATTTGCCATCAATTTTCATAATATTATATTACATTTAATTGTTAATTTGACATATTTTATGCGTTCATTTAGTTCAATACATGGGCCTATAAAATTATATTTGTATGTTATAATCACTTCAAGTATTCCACTCATAAACTTTTAATCAATATATTTATGTTTTAATTTCACATATGTTTCTTTATCCATTTTAATGTGTTTTTTGTAATTTTATTGTGTTACTTACAGGTATTTACTAAATGTTATATTTTTAATGATCCTATTTTATTGATCATCTTATAACTATTAAATCTATCAAATAAGCTTATCCTAATCATGTTTCTATTTAATATATCTTAATTATCTCATACTATTTATTGTTTACTCTGTTTTTTCATGATCTAATTTATCCAATAATAATTCAAGGCATTAATTCTTTATTTTGATCATCTGATATCTATTAAATTTATCAATTATTTATCCAAGTCTTATCTTCTATTATATTATGCTCCTTAATTTATTTAATATTTTAGATTGTTTTCTGAAATGTTAAATACTGTAATAATTGATGTAACTTTTATAGCATCAAACCTATCTGAAAACAGCTTTAAAAATACTGAATCTCTTAATCTGGAGAAATAAAAATGTACAAGGTGTCTAGGTAGGTTCAGATGTTTGCCTCAAGTTGACTGATATAAAAACAGGAGTTATTCTTCAATAGTTGTGAAGATGGGGACACAAACACTGTAATACATATAAACAGTCATAGACACACAAACACACATACGTATAATTGACGTACGGTAACATTCTAGGTTTAGTGGTCTTCCTGTGTATTAGCAATGATAGCTCAGAACATTACAATATTCGCAATTATCACTAAGACTTCATATATTTGATGGAACAATATTATCGAGTTGTTGCAAGGCCGGAAGATACTCGTTTTCTTCTTCCACGTCTTCTACTTGCATTAGCTCTTCTTCCACATTATTACAGGATTGTTGTGTCACTCTTCGTGCTTTCTTTATCCTTTGTTACTTTAGTGTCGCCGTCAATCTGTGATGCTTCGTCCTCCACGAGGAATAATTAAATAATAATAGTAACTATTGTGGTTACAAACTTCCTACGGTAGAGGCTTAATAATATGGATAAGATATATTTTATATTTTACTGTGAGGCACAGATAGAGATTATCAAGGAACCTGTGAGATATATCAAGGAGCTGTGAGATATATCAAGGAGCTGTGAGATATATCAAGGAGCTGTGAGATATATCAAGGAGCTGTGAGATATATCAAGGAGCTGTGAGATATATCAAGGAGCTGTGAGATATATCAAGGAGCTGTGAGATATATCAAGGAGCTGTGAGATATATCAAGGAGCTGTGAGATATATCAAGGAGCTGTGAGATATATCAAGGAGCTGTGAGATATATCAAGGAGCTGTGAGATATATCAAGGAGCTGTGAGATATATCAAGGAGCTGTGAGATATATCAAGGAGCTGTGAGATATATCAAGGAGCTGTGAGATATATCAAGGAGCTGTGAGATATATCAAGGAGCTGTGAGATATATCAAGGAGCTGTGAGATATATCAAGGAGCTGTGAGATATATCAAGGAGCTGTGAGATATATCAAGGAGCTGTGAGATATATCAAGGAGCTGTGAGATATATCAAGGAGCTGTGAGATATATCAAGGAGCTGTGAGATATATCAAGGAGCTGTGAGATATATCAAGGAGCTGTGAGATATATCAAGGAGCTGTGAGATATATCAAGGAGCCTGTGAGATACATCAAGGAGCTGTGAGATACATCAAGGAGCTGTGAGATATATCAAGGAACCTGTGAGATATATCAAGGAACCTGTGAGATATATCAAGGAACCTGTGAGATATATCAAGGAGCTGTGAGATACATCAAGGAGCTGTGAGATATATCAAGGAACCTGTGAGATATATCAAGGAGCTGTGAGATATATCAAGGAGATGTGTGATATATAGGATAAAACAGTTTTGGAGGTTAATTAATATCTGGTTTTCAAAGCCTACTTTTGACTCTAATCTATTTAAAATATATCAAAGTAATAAGGTTTGTGCTGGAGGTTCCATTCCAAAAAGGGATTAGCTTGTCCTTACGTAGAAAAAAACCCAAACCATTTCATAGAATTGAGACGAATCAATATATTTTTATTACATTTTTTAGTAAGATTATTAAAGTAATAGTAAAAACCTACTGATGACCTGATAAAACCAATGTGTTGAGAAGTGGTACATGAGCGTTGAGCGATATCTACCGCAGGCAGTGGTCTCAAATATAAACATTAGTTGCCCCTATGCAAGAACATGTGCCCTGGAAGCAGGAATTTTAAAATTGTGATTAGATTTACTTTTTACCCTCTTCGTTCTTTTTGAATTTTGCCACTGTTTGCACCTTTTTACCAGGATTGACCTTTTTACCAACTAGACACTTTTATCCTTTTTATATTTACTATGTCTACTTTTGGCCTTTTTTACTCTTTTTACCTATCTACAACCTTTTCTTTTTTTATAATGTTTGCCCTTTTAATCCCTTTTACACTTTTTAGCCTTTTTGTCCTTTTAAAAATAATAATTAGATCTAATTTTTCACCTTTTTGTTCTTTTTACACTTTTTCACCTTTTTACATTTGTTGACCTCTTTAACTTATAATATTTATCTCGGGATAAGTTGGAAACATAATTTTAAAAGGTGTGAAAAAGGTAAATAAAAAAAGAAAGTAAAAAATACATCTAATTAAAAAAATACGTTAAAAAGGGCTAGTATAGAGTCTAAAAAGTGTAAGTATGACTAAAAGGGTTAAAACGGTAAAATGTGCAAAAGGGACAGAAAGGTGAAAATGTCAAAAGGGCAAAAACGCCATAAAGCCAAAAAGAACAAAATAGGGCAAAAATGGTAAAAATGACATAAAGGATAAAAAAGAACCCAAATTAAATATAATGAAAATAAAAATATTATCAAGGTTAAAAGAGGTAAGAGAGATAAAAAAAAAAGGACTATGGACACCTTTATGGCGCTAATGAGAACGCATGAGATGTCGATATGGGCAAGTTTTGAAGCACTTAGATGATACAGTTGCTAGTAAATGTACACTGTACAGTAGTGCAACAGACATGGGCAAAATAATAGTAAAATATGGTTTACAAAAGGTTAATACTGGGTATTATTTACACCAATCCTTTAATAAGGAATTAGGGTCATTTAACGCGTCATGTAACTGAACTAACTGATATTCAAGATGGAAATTTAACTTGTGTAAAATTGCATACGTGTGTAGGCTTAACACCTTATGACGTTAAAAGTGTCCAATGTTAGCCTATACTGTATAGTTATTAACTCAGTTATAATGTTATAGCTACAAGTTAATCCATCCAAACTAACCTATAACTTAACCTTCAAAATGTAAACAAAATCTAGGTTAGGCTAGAAATAGTTACAGCTTAGACTTGTATAAGTTTATATCACTGCGCCACTTTTGAATAATAAACCAATAGTTATTATAATTTAGTGTAAAGATTAGTGACAAGATCTTACTGCACAAAGTAGAGATATATCATATAGTACAAGGTAGAAAGGTCCTACTGATGTGAGATGATAGATGTAATTTTATTATTTATCGTTTGGTCCATACTAGACAAAGATTTACAAATCGGCAATAACAAAACCTGAGATAAACTAGTCTTAGTTTGTCAAGAATACAAGGTTTACAACTAGTGCTTTAGGAACAACGGAGGTTGACGTATTCCAAATTTAGTAAATAATTTGCAAATATAGCCTACGACTATTGAAATTGATTGGTTTTAGGCTCTACTCATTTTGAGAGAGTCAGTATAAATATAGATAATAACAAACCCACTATATTATTTCTGTTGCCTATTTGAACCCTCTTGTTTGGTTTTTCTTCCCTCCAATCCTATCAAGGAAAATGTCGAATGTTATGTCTTTATTAGTGTTTTATATCGATTTAAACATCTCACATCACCACTAATCTTGTTTCATATTGTCATGCTCATTACTTGGTTCGTTGTATCAAAATAAACATATTCAAACATTATTTATTTAGCACCGCGTCTTACTACCCGTTCGGGTTATACGCTTAAGTACTAATTACTCTAATGGATTAGGAATTGGGAGGGTTGAATTTAGAGGAAGTGAACCCGCATTTGCGTGGAGGTAGAGTGGAAAACCATTAAGGAAAAACCACCCCCAGTTCACCCGACCGAGATTCGAACCTCGATCTCCCCGTCCTCGGCGGTCGAGCTCAACACGACTAGCGCGTTAGCCAACTACGCCACCGAGGCGGGTATATTCAAACAAAGTTAAAACATGTTTAGAACGTCAATGAGCTATGGCTAGCTACGTGTTTCAGCAATTATCTTCATGTGAGTGTTTCAAGATTCTCCTCTTATCAGCGCCTCATACAGCATCGCACGGTGGCTATATTAGTAAAAAGGGTAAAAACGTCAAAAAGGGTAAACGGGTAAAAAGGTGTACATGGGGTGGAAAAATAAATTATATAAAATGTAAACGGATTAAAAAGGGTAAACGGGGGGATAAAGTAAAAAATAATAATTCTTTTCTATTTTTTAACTATAAAAAATAGGTTATTGCCCTTTTTACCATTTTAATTCTTTTTACACCTTTTACCCTTTTTACTTACTCTATTTAACCTTTCTAAAAATGTTTTAATTAGCTTACTTTCCAACTAGTAGCTCTTTTTACCCTTTTTGTAATGTTCACACCTTTTTAACCCTTTTAACCCTTTTTAGCGTAGAACATTTCTCTATGGCAAAGCCGGGTACCTCAATGCTAGTTTAGTAATACTGAATATTTTCGACCAGCCGTGTGGATTTTTAAATTATGGTCAGAATTTAAAGAATTATACCCAGGAAAATATTAGCTGAACCTTTATATAATCAAAACTTTCTGATATTTATATATATATATATATTATAAGTCAAAAACTTATTCCTGGTAGCAATTTTCAAAATTCTGACAACTAGTTGTAAATCTGTACGTCAGAACGAAAATATTAAGAACTCAACGGCTCAGAGATATTGGACGAGTCGTGCTGACAATCTTTTTACTGTAGGTATTTAATAATATAGATTTATACAACTAATGTATTTATTACGGTTCAAGATTTCTAATATCCGTTATATTTAAATAATTCTAATCCTATCACTGGTTGAATGTCCTAAGGAGTCACTCTAATAATATACTGGAGTGTGGTGATGGGGAGATCGGAGTTCGAATCTTAGTTTGGTGCACTAATATAATATTTTCTTAAGGTTTCCTATCCTCCCTTCACTCCAGTAAGAGTACATTTCATCTAACACCATCATTCATACCACATTAATGTAGATATACCTATTTTCCGAACAGGTATCAGGACCCAGTGTACTAATAATGAGTAACCAGACTAATATAATCCTAATATATGAATGTTGTATTTAAGAGAAAGTATTGAATACTACATTAGTATTTCCAAATGAATTCTTTCTCTAATCCAACTTTGTGTTTCTTACCAGTATTTTCCTTGTGGTCAAGTTCGCAGATGTAGCCGAAAGCTTGTATGTTAGCAGTTCTCTATTTTGTCAATAGATGGCATGGTGAGCCTGCCTCGAGTTCAAGAGCTAAAAGGGAGGGGGATGTATATCGATCCAGCAGGAAAGTACAGCTTCGACCAAAATAACTATTTTCAAAGAATACAGACAGACAAATAGTCTCTAGGGTATGTAAATTTACTATGAGTTGTCATTTTTTTTTCAAAACAGCGAATAATTTTGGGTTTTGGTTCAAATTATCAAAACCACTGGCAAAGTAGAGTTTATAGTTCAAATCTTAAGATGAATAAGTCCCCTAAAAAATCCTCATTTGAATTTTACAGAAATTTACCAATAATAAATTCACCTAAAAAGCATTCTCTATAACAGTGGTATGAAAATATATATTAATAATATGTGAACGTATATTAGAACATGCTTTAGTAGATGAAATCATGACAAGTGGGAACATTCCCTATAAGATGGAATTATAGTCAAGTGGGAACATTCCCTGCCAGATGGAATAATAGTCAAGTGTGAACATTCCCTATAAGAAGGAATTATAGTCAAGTGTGAACATTCCCTATAAGAAGGAATTATAGTCAAGTGGGAATATTCCCTATAAGATGGAATACTGGTCAAGTGGGAACATTCTCTGACAGATGGAATAATAGTCAAGTGGGAACATTCCTTGTCAGATGGAATGTTGGTCAAGTGGGAACATTCCCTATAAGATGGAATAGTGGTCAAGTGGAATATTTTTACCAAAAATAGTTGTACAAATTACAGAAAACCTATAATTAGCAATAGCTTTTATTAAAATGCGCGTTTTAATTTTAAATGCAAGCTTAGTTCGTTACATATATTAGAAAACAGAATGTCTCATTAAACATGAATATTGAGTCACCCAATCTTGGTAATTGAACTATAACTAACTAACAGACGTTTGGTAGTTAACTTGTGTAGAATTTAAGGGTTTAGGTTTCATAATTAGCCTCTCTGTGATTACGTCTCGAAGTTGAGCGAATACCATCACAATAACTTGTTCTCTGGCACATTTGTCTTCTGATACGTGAAGTTACTTAAATTAAATTCAAAATGTCACTTTAAACTAGAAGATGTACAACTAGCTAACCCATGTTAGCGTCATCAATTTTGGAACTCAAATTGTAATTAATACAGGCTTAAA
The DNA here is from genome assembly GCA_902151455.1 of Timema bartmani. Classification (NCBI taxonomy): domain Eukaryota; kingdom Metazoa; phylum Arthropoda; class Insecta; order Phasmatodea; family Timematidae; genus Timema; species Timema bartmani. Next base: position 9,006 of record CABFWB010006376.1, read on the forward strand.
TCAATAATGTAGAATATACATGTATTTACTGTGAAACCAATGACTGTCATCAATAAACTAACTTCAATCTTATTTTCTTACGTTTATCAGACCTAGAAGAGATTGTGTCTGACGTACTTCCTGTTACTGGTCCTCTCAGTTTGAACACGACGAGTTTGAACAGTATGAACCAGTCTGCACCTATGTGGCGTGGAACAAGGTCATTAGTAGCGGTCATATGCTGGCTGTGGTGGGAGCAATGGCACCTTTCACCTTTCTCCCCTCTTCATCAAGTCTGACCACCTGGCGGACAAACCCGGCACTAAATACCACCGTCTCACGTCCTGGGGAACTACTGACAGCGCAGAGGGATCATCTCACAACATGGAAACACGCCTTCACTTTCGTGCTAGGATTATTATCAACGATGGCTTTTAAATTTATCTCACTGCTTTTAAGTAGAAAAACTAGTTTATTTTTACGTCCATTATAAAATTGTACTATAGTATTACCACCCCTTGAGGCAATCCGCATATTTACACTATTATTTTTAGCAACGAATCTTACTATATTTTTGGTTTATACGCCTATGTGCTAGTTACATTAGTGTGTAAGGAATTAGGAAGGATTAGTTTAGAGGAAATGCACCCGCATTTGCGTGGAGGGAAAGTAGTGAAACCAATTTAGAAAAATCACCCTCAGTGTGCCCGACTGGGATCGAACCCTGATCTCCCCATCTTCAGCAGTCTAGTCTAACATGAAACTAGCGCGTTAGGCCATGCGGCTGGTATTTACAATAATAAGGAAGGCGTTAGAACGGTGGAACTTCATAGGAAATTTAAAGGAATTTGCGTGGATAGATTGTACCAAACTATTTAATTAATACAAACTAGGCACACCAGCCTGAAATTTGAACCCTGACCTAATAAACAAGACAAGGCAGGTGTTTTGCCTGCGTTTCGACCGGTGCGTATGAGAATATTGCTAATTTATCCCTACTGTACTAAAATAAAGCCAGGATACAAAACGATACGCTCTATAAATATTTCTGTATCGCAGTGCTGCAACATTGCGGTGAATAGAGGAACTACTAAGCATGATTATTTACAAATAATATGAAACCTTGTTCTCTTTGGATACCAATAAAATGTTGTTTATTGGACATAAAAACAATGTTATCTTTAACTAGAGGAGCATGAACTTGCCAGGAGATTCTTGTCGACGAGAAAGTTGCATTGCCTTGCCTGTGGGAAAAGGCTTAGCAAGTCTTGGTGAAATGATTGCTTGTATCCCAGCTACGAGCACTCACGAACACAGAACGTTCTTTGAGTTGTCATTCAGGAAGTAGTCGTGAAACAAGCAGCCCCAACAGACAGGAGATCAGGCCTCAAACCTAGTGTACTTACAAGCCCCAACAGACAGGGGATCAGGCCTCAAACCTAGTGTACTTACATGGTTTCCTTTAAATTGTTTCCTACTCTACGCACAACAAATTGCGGATACATTTCATCTTCGTCAATCCTATCCCACCATAGTAAATATTATGTTGATAACCGGTAAATATAAAAAGATGTGGTTCATGCAAAAATCATCATATAAATTCAAATCATTAATGAGTATGGCATATTTTATTTGAATTTGAAGTTTAAATATTTACTTGAGAACAACATTTTACTGTACACTCTGAGTGTGAAAATTTGGATACCTTCCTATCAGTAAAACTGGTGGTCACGAGTTATAAGGTGAAAGGTTAGCAGTAGATGAAATCTTTTTAAAAAAACCTATCTGTATTTTCATTCTCACATTCCCTTAAGTAGGACAAAGCAAGACAAAAACGTTTTTCTTGGTTTTGTAACCGTGGAGTTTTCACACACAAACCACTAGACTATACATTTTAAACACGTTATTATTTTAATAGTGCCTCATTATTAGAAGTGATTTTATTACATTATATAATATTATATTAAATTGCCATCATCTAGGAGCTATGTAACAAATATATAGTGTAGTTTTATTACAATCATCTAGGAGCTATATAACAAGTGTATAGTGTAGTTTTATTACAATGAACTAGAAGATATATAACAGGTGTATAGTTTAGCTTTATTACAATCATATAGGTGCTATATAACAAATGTATAGTGTAGATTTATTACAATCATCTATAAGATATATAACAAGTGTATAGTGTAGTTTTATTACAATTATCTAGGTGCTATATAACAAGTGTATAGTGTAGTTTTATTACAATCATCTAGGAGCTATATAACAAGTGTCTAGTCTAGTTTAGTTTTATTTTAGCCATCCATAGCTATATAACATGTCAACACTTCACAACACCTAAAATCTAAAATACGTGTAACGTATAGTGTAGAGGTTGACAAGCAATGGCACGCGGTACGATTTTCAATGGCACGCTGAGCGATTTGAATGAAAATAGTATAAAACCATCATTTTTAACTATAATCATTTTAATAACGTGATTTATATTTAAATGATTTAATTGTTTTGTTTCAAAATTTCAAAATAATATTTTCAGAACTTAACTTTTGCCAAACATATTTATAACTTTTTTTGTATATTTGTATTTTTTTGATTTATTAAAATATGAAATATCCAAGAAAAATTTGCTATTTAATGTATTTGATTTAGAAACATGTCACATTTACATCTTACAAGATAAACTTAAATTTGTTTAAAAATGTAAACTATTTGGATGGTTTTAGATTGGTTGGCACGCTGAGTGACTTTGCACTATTACTTTGACACAGCACTACTAAAAGTTTGCCGACCCCTGGTATAGTACATACAGCTAGACTATATAAGATGTATTTACTATAGTATAAGGTTTGCCTGTGGTCAGTGATGCTAACCGCAGTCTTCCCGTCCCAATCAACTCCAACAAACATAGGTCTGTTCTTGTTGATGTGTTCATCTTAGCTCCACAAGGTTGTTCTGGCTGAGTATGGAGAGAGGAATGCACTATTTTCTATTGTTTGTGTGTGCTGTGTTAATAAAAGAACCGTTATATCCCTTTGTAAAGTTTAAAATCAATTTCATTTGGAGCAAAGCGTATAAGTGATAATATAGCCTAAAAAATAAAGATAAAAAACATTGTTTTAAGTATTCTTATTGGATGAAGAATTTTAAGCTCTGATAACCTGTATCGGTGTTCACGCGGACCAAATCTAAGGCTCATCAAGTCTAGCTTGAGTGATGGCGGGTGAGATTGGGGTTGGAATATTGTCAGCTCATGTGTATTAATGAAAGTGCAATTAATGTTTAACCCTCTCTATCTTCGCACAACTGCTGATGGGTTTTATTTAATTTAAATCTTTCTCATCCCAACACCACTAGCGTTTAGACTGGACGGGTAGAAAGTATTCTTATTGGATGAAGAATTTTAAGCTCCGATAACCTGTATCGGTGTTCACGCGGACCAAATCTAAGGCTCATCAAGTCTAGCTTGAGTGATGGCGGGTGAGGTTGGTGTTGGAATATCTTCAGCGCACGTGTATTAATGAAAGTGCAATTAATGTTTAACCCTCTCTATCTTCGCACAACTGCTGATGGGTTTTATTTAATTTCAATCTTTCTCATCCCAACACCACTAGCGTTTAGACTGGGCGGGTAGTAGGTTTTTAGTAGTGTACAGAATTTAAAAAAAATCTCTCTTATAGTAGATGAATAGAGAGAGCTACGTAAAATTCGTTACTATCCACGAGCTATATCTTTGTGAATATCTCACACATTTCTTTTCAAGTTTACATCGACTATAGCAGAGCAGCAGCCAAAACATTCACTCAAACTAAGGGCCAGTTTCATAGTCAGATTTAGTACGCCTCTAGTGCGGGCGAGAGACCAGAAAGAGAAAGTACATTTGTGCTGTCCGTTAGAGCACCGAGTAAATATATTGTAGCCCTATTTGGGGTATTTTCAGGCTTGTAGAAAATTAAAAATGAATTGATTTAGTTAATTAAGAGGATTGATTGTCTTCGTTGCACAACCTTTTCAATATCGTCTAGGCAGACACTTTTTACAAAGCAGCTTTATATTATCTGCAAATAAAGGAATTTTTTATTGCATTCTATATTCACACAAGGGTTATTAAAAATGTTTTAATAAAAACTGACCAATGTTCCAAGGATCATTGTATAAAAAAAAACATTGAGTAAAAATTGTCCAATGTTTCGGTCCAAGACTGGTCCATACTCTACTGTACACTCACTCAAACGCTATTTTATATTATATTATTAAAATGTTCCCCCCGTCTCCCCTCCATAACTTCTTAGTTCTCGACCGGAATATGTGAATATGTACTAAATACTCTGATGTGCTAAGGATGAAAAAGATGTAGCTCTAAAGGAAATTTTCGTGCAGTGATGGTTGGAAAGCATTTATGAAAGCACACCCTAAGTAATTTAGACCGGGATTTAAATCCAAGTCCCTTATTACCAACAATCTAGTTTAGAACTAGAGTAACGCGTTAGACCATTCGACTATCGATCCAGGCTTAAACTACTTTAAATGATTGTTAGTTAATGTGTTATAGACAAAGCCGTAGTCAGGGGGTTTTGGGGGTCCAACCCCCCTTACCCGAAATTTAATGCACAAAATATGTATGGCTTTATTTATGGTTAAAACAATATCAAAATTAAGGCACAAGTACAAATTAGTAGGCTGTGTTACCATAAAAAGCACTTCAGAGAGCTTTTAGAGGTGTTTAATATTTATAATCTTTTCTAGCCTTAGACAGTTACGGCAGTTACGGTGTTATGTTGCAAAAAAAACCACTTCAGATATCTTCTAGAACTGTTTATCGTTTGGAATTCTCTAGCCTCTTGCAATTGGGGGTTGTTCCCACCAAACCTCCCCTGAGATTATTGGCTGGCTGCGGCCTTGGTATAACTCAAAACATATTAATCACTAGACCCATTACTATGCGATTCAGGCCGTGTCTTAGTATAATAAATGCTCTAAGCTCTGTAAACTTTAAAACGTACCAAACAAACAATATTACCAAAGTAATCCATCCTCAATTTATAAATGATGGATTTACACATTTTCTTAATTAGATTTTATAAATCCACCGTCATGACCTTGAAATTAATCAATCTTAACACTCGTATGCACAATGTAGTAATACGCTAATTGTAATCTAGCTCAATATAATATGATTCTGCAACGAGTTTTAAGTGGAAAGATAAGAGTTTGGGTCTTGCATCTCCAACAAGTACAAATTGTCAGCATCCAAGTGTGACCTTGTATATAGAACATTTTGGTCGTGTTATATAGTAAACAAATACTGTACCAGGAGAATAATAAGTTCAAACTTCCATCTTAAGTGAATTACTTGCCATTTTAACATTTAACACACTATAGGAGAATGAAAGGTATTATAATTCAGACAAATTCAAACAGGCCATGCACACTTTATTTAACAATATGATTAAATTACTTTTTTACGAGTTTTCTAATTAATAATAATAAAAAGAACTTCATGGCATAAGTCCGCAGCCGATCTTAATATAATAATAATAATAATAATATAATCTACTTAATATTTACTTTCTCTCTATCTTACAGGTAGAGAAAGTATTGTGCTCGTCAAAAAAATCGAACTCGAGATTTTGATGAATCTTAACGTTTCATGACCCCCCAAATCCGAAAAAGTTGTTTTTGAATTTCCGTCTGTCTGTCTGTACCTCCAACAAAATCCTAAACTATTTTACCAATCGGGCTAAGACTTTTTCATAGGGTTGCCCCGGGGGTGTTTTGGAATTGAGAAATCCAACCCAAAAAATTAAGGGTAGTTTACTGAAGGGCAAAAAGAGAGAAAGTCGATTTTCTAAAAATAGGCTCTAACGATTTTGATTGAATTTCATTTCAAAGCATTTATAAATATTCCAAACAAAAATGCTACTCTCAATATTTCGGCAAAATGACTTTAAGGGCTCCAGTCTGATGGGTAAATTATCATCTTTTATCATATCTCCGACAACTATTTGAAATACTAAATAACTTATCATTGCAAAATTGTAGTACTATTGAAAATTAAAAACTTTTATATCAAATATATTTTTATTAAACCAACAGTTTCTGAGATATTGGCAAATCTATTAATACAATTTTGTGAGCTTTAGTTATAAAGAGATATTATTAAGTATGAATGCAATAACTCTCCAATGCCATAGAGTAATTAAATATAACCTAAGTGAGTTTCTCAAAAAGTTTATGTTATTTTTCCTTAAACCTCTTAGGGGAAATGTTTGTACAACAATGATCTATCTCCATTTTAGACTCAATAGTCACTATTTACATCTTTTATTGGTCAAAATTTATAAATTGGGAATTTAATAGCAAATCTATGACCTGAAGATGTGCAACAGCTAATAAAATGTAGAAAAATTTAATACGAAGTGTTGACCCTTGTGGACTCAATATTGATCTTTTTTTTTATCGGTCCAAGCATACAAATGAGGACATTAATTCTTTAAAAATTAAATTATAAAATTCAAAACTGGGACTAAAAAAATGTTTTACATAAGTATAGTGTAATTTATGCTTGGGTTTGCTAGGGCTTATTATTTCGTTTCACATATATTACGAGTTTTGAGTAAATATATCCTTTTTTAATTAATAGAGTGAGAAAGTCCGGGCGGAGTTCCGTACCATTTAATTTTATTATTTTTACTATTTTGTTACTCAACACCAAATTTACATGCAAACAAATGCACCTCAATCTGTAGTTTATTTAATATTTTACATGAGTTTGATGAAGTTTAGTCTTCAGAACCAACAGTTTTATGTTTAACGTAAAACTAATAATTCTAACAATAAATCAGTTTCGTTTGAATGATGTGGATATTGAAAAAAATGTATAAATTAATAATGATAATACCTTCATCACTGACCAAATGATAGACTATTTAGCGTAGTTCTCGCAATTAACAGGCTTGCTGATGATAGGGATGTCGGGGTTTGAATCCCCTCCAGGCATACTCAAGTTTATCCAGATGATACTGACGAACATATTTACTTGATCTATTTGAATGATGGTTCATGGTGCTCCATTCTAATATTATCTTCATCCTGTGGTTGCGTGTATAGAATCATAAGAACTGTCCTGAATCAAGTTGGTTTTATAAGTTGATGATGGTTTCTGATACAATTTGTATTTTAAATATTCTTCTTAAACAACCTAATAAAAAACCTTTGCAAAGGTTAGTAAGATGCGGTGACAAAAAAAAACCAACAGAAGACTTAGCCCCCGTATACTTACGCCCTCTTTATGATCTTCCCTTGTACAGTAGTGCTACCGTGAGCAATAAAGGAACTATCTTCTATACGTTGGCCAGTCTCTACGGCTATCTCAAAAAGTTTAATTTATAATTAAATTGATGCTTAAAAATATGTTTGAGTCTTTAATGTAGGCCTTATATCTGTATATATATTGTTAATTACTACATATTTTAATATATTTTAATCTAAATATTTCTAACCAAGGGAATTCTTTAAATTTTTGTACGTGTCAGCATTAATCCAAAGTAATGTATATAAGTTTTTATTGTTAAATATCATATTCTTTTTTAGTTAAATTAAAGCATTAAGCCAAAGTAATGTATATAAGTTTTTATTGTTAAATATCATATTCTTTTTTAGTTAAATTAAGATGTTTTATGTGTATAGGAATATACTGGGCCTGAAAGTATTTTCCCACAGCTTTATTTACATAAGCTTTGAGTAATCTAACACATTTTTAATATAATATTTTTTATAAAAGTATGAAAAGTGTTATCATCACCAAAATTAAATTAAAGATTGTATTTGACGGTTTAAAATACTAATATATGAATATAGTTTAACGAGGTGGGCTATTTGAACCAGGGACTACAGATGAGAAGGATAAAGGCTCACTGAGGAACGTACATTGAATCAACACCAAATACGAGGGGTTCGGTGCATCTCGTCTGACATTAACTAGATCTACTGTCATCTCATGGAGAGGTTGGTTGTATAATATTAACTAGATAATACTGTCATCTCATGGAGAGGCTGGTTGTATAATATTAACTAGATCTGCTGTCCTCTAATTGGAAAGATTGGTTGTATAATATTAACTAGATCTACTGTCATCTCATGGAGAGGCTGGTTGTATAATATTAACTAGATCTACTGTCATCTCATGGAGAGGTTGGTAGTATAATATTAACTAGATCTACTGTCATCTCATGGAGAGGTTGGTTGTATAGTATTAACTAGATCTACTGTCATCTCATGGAGAGGTTGGTTGTATAATATTAACTAGATCTACTGTCCTCTCATGGAGAGATTGGTTGTAAAATATTAACTAGATCTACTGTCATCTCATGGAGAGGTTGGTTGTATAATATTAACTAGATCTACTGTCCTTTCATGGAGAGATTGGTTGTATAATATTAACTAGATCTACTGTCATCTTATGGAGAGGCTGGTTGTATAGTATTAACTAGATCTACTATCATCTCATGGAGAGGTTAGTTGTATAATATTAACTAGATATACTGTCTTCTAATTGGAGAGGTTGGTTGTATAGTATTAACTAGATCTACTGTCATCTTATGGAAAAGATGGTTATATAATATTAACTAAATCTACTGTCTTCTCATTTTAAAGAATTGGCTGTATAATATTAACTAGATCTACTGTTTTCTCATTGGAGATGTTGTTTGTATAGTATTAACTAGATATACTGTCTTCTCATGGAGAGGTTGGTTGTATAATATTAGCTAGATCTACTGTCTTCTAATTGTAGAGGTTGGTTGTATAATATTAGCTAGATCTACTGTCTTCTAATTGGAGAGGTTGGTTGTATAATATTAACTAGATCTACTGTCATCTTATGGAAAAGATGGTTATATAATATTAACTAAATCTACTGTCTTCTCATTTTAAAGAATTGGCTGTATAATATTAACTAGATCTACTGTTTTCTCATTGGATATGTTATTTGTATAATATTAACTAGATATACTGTCTTCTCATTGGAGAGGTTGGTTGTATAGTATTAACTAGATCTACTGTCCTCTCATTGAGAGGTAGGTTGTATAATATTAACTAGATCTACTGTCCTCTAATTGGAAAGATTGGTTGTATAATATTAACTAGATCTACTGTCTTCTCATTGAGAGGTTGGTTGTATAATATTAACTCGATCTACTGTCATCTCATGGAGAGGTTGGTTGTATAGTATTAACTAGATCTACTGTCCTCTAATTGGAAAGGTTGGTTGTATAATATTAACTAGATCTACTGTTTTTTTTCATTGGAGATGTTGTTTGTATAATATTAACTAGATCTACTGTCATCTCAGCTAGAGAGCCAGGTACAAAGTGTGAGCTCTGAGATAGTTGTAAGCTAGAAAGACAGGTACAAAGAGTGAGCTCTGAGGTAATTGTAAGCTAGAGAGCCAGGTACAAAGTGTGAGCTCTGAGGTAGTTGTAAGCTAGAGAGCCAGGTACAAAGTGTGAGCTCTGAGATAGTTGTAAGCTATAGAGCCAGGTACAAGGTGTGAGCTCTTAGGTAGTTGTAAGCTAGAGAGACAGGTACAAAGTGTGAGCTCTGAGGTAGTTATAAGCTAGAAAGACAGGTACAAAGTGTGAGCTCTGAGGTAGTTATAAACTAGAGAGTCAGGTACAAAGTGTGAGCTCTGAGGTAGTTGTAAGCTAGAGAGTCAGGTAAAAAGTGTGAGCTCTGAGGTAGTTGTAAGCTAGAGAGACAGGTACAAACTGTGAGCGCTGAGATAGTTGTAAGCTAGAAAGACAGGTACAAAGTGTGATCTCTGAGGTAGTTATAAGCTAGAGAGTCAGGTACAAAGTGTGAGCTCTGAGGTAGTTGTAAGCTAGAGAGTCAGGCACAAAGTATGAGCTTTGAGGTAGTTGTAAGCTAGAGAGACAGGTACAAACTGTGAGCTCTGAGATAGTTGTAAGCTAGAGAGTAAGGTACAAAGTGTGAGCTCTGAGGTAGTTGTAAGCTAGAGAGACAGGTACAAAGTGTGAGCTCTGAGGTAGTTGTAAGCTAGAGAGTCAGCTACAAAGTGTGAACTTTGAGGTAGTTATAAGCTAGAGAGCCAGGTACAAAGTGTGAGCTCTGAGGTAGTTGTAAGCTAGAGAGTCAGGTACAAAGTGTGAGCGCTGAGATAGTTGTAAGCTAGAAAGACAGGTACAAAGTGTGAGCTCTGAGGTAGTTGTAAGCTAGAGAGACAGGTACAAACTGTGAGCTCTGAGGTAGTTGTAAGCCAGAGAGACAGGTACAAACTGTGAGCGCTGAGATAGTTGTAAGCTAGAGAGTCAGTTACAAACTGTGAGCTCTGAGATAGTTGTAAGCTATAAAGACAGGTACAAAGTATGAGCTCTTAGGTAGTTATAAGTGAGATACAAGGGGGAGTATATTCCGCTGACAGACATTAATGGACGTGCTAACAGCTACTGTTACTGAACCAAGTAGAAGCAATCACGGTCTATGTGCTGGGGGGATCGCTCATCCTGGAGATTGACAGCAGAACATGTGTTATGACCTGTTATACACTCAACTCGATTCTATACATGCTCTCAACCAATCAGTAGTTACACTCTAATTATCCCATCGGGGGTCAAACCAAGCTCTTGTGCACTCTACCTTAGATAAATATATAACTATCCACGCTATCCGTCTTGATGAGGTAAGTATGAGAAACGGATATCTTGGATTAAATATGTCCACATCTTTGAAGATTAAGAGAAAATGTTAAAATGTTTAAGGAAATATTCTCAGTATACCTGGCTGAGATTCAATCCCCAGCCTTCCATCCATTGGATAACCAGACAAAATAAACCGGACGTATAGTCTTCGTGTCCATTGATCCGGAATATTTTATATAAGAAGAGTTATTTCGTCAACCTATATTCATTCGTCACATACACAATATATTTTACTATATATGACCCAATGTCTCAGTAAATATAGCTACTATCAACACTTTATTTTAAGAATTTCTACTTACTATATAATATAGCTTCTTTAATAAACTAATATTACTAAATTATTTGTAGCTCAATGTATCAGCCATAGTTAAAGTTTTATTTTTAATTTAAAAGCTAAGCAAACGTAACATGGCTACCTAAAACAGATTATGAAATATTTTCAAAATAAATATTTAGTTGAGCATTTTATTCGGAAATCTTAAGCCTATCTACTTTGCATACCTTAAAGCAAATATATTACTTTTTAATTATTGCAGGATACAACATACAAATATAAATTTATGCCTTAAAATAATATATTTCAGTCACTATAAAAACTAATGAGTGAGGACAAATTTTTAATATCAGATAAACTTATTTATCAGGCAATGTGGTCTAGGAGGTAGGAAGTGTTTGTTTTTAGCGCTAGATATTTTAGAAATATTTAATACATGTTTAAATATTCAGAACATGTAAGCTACATTAAACGAAATATATTATTTGTAAAATAATCAATAAGAACAACTTCCCAACTCAACGTCTAGAACTTCATAGGAAGGAGTTAGCTCACTTTGTTCCTGCATAAAATAATTGGAAATGATGAGAAGATAAGAGGAAATAGTGAAGGAAAACAAAACAAATTGAGACATTTGTTCATCCTGAGTGTACTTAGGCTGGGCTGCGACTCTGAAGACCAGTAATTGGTCTTGTTTATTTTTATATCCATCACAAACAAGCAACAAAAGTTGGAACCATCATTTGGATTGAAAACGTTTTGGTCTTAGGAAAACGTATATTATGATGTCATTTTTTTAGGGGAAGAGGGTATGAAAAATAAAAATAAATGTCTAACTAAAAAGTGAACGAAATAGACAATAATCAGGCAATAATGTCTGTGGGAGATATAGAATCTATGGTACAAATGCTAAGAAAAACAAATAATATAACTTAGGGATACTACATTTAGTTAAAGTATGAACCCGTTAGATACACTTAGAACTAGATAGTGTACCCGTTCTTCTCAAGGGAAGCCTATAAAGTAACTTTATATCTTTAGTATATAAAATTAACGACAGGGAAAAGTAACCAAATCTTAAATTATATTTAAATATTTATCCTTTATTTGTTTAAATTGTGTTACAAAACGTGAAAAATCGACTGACTAACACCAAATGTCAAAATAGATATCTAGGTGTGAGATATCTAATCTGAACATATGTCTCTTTTGAAGATTAATTAGTTATAACTTCTCTACACACGGTATTTACATTCTTGACTTTTCTTGCTAATAAAAAATAAAGAGTTTAACACCGCATGAATAATGGCTTAAAAGAGTTAAAACCAATAAATGTTACTTAATAACAGTTTACACTTTAGAAAAGGAAATTTTCATTTTAACCGTTTCCAATAGAGTTTATACTGCCATTTGGAATCTGCCATATTAAATTCTAGTTTTTTACCTTTTCTGGAAAACTTTATCTTAAGATCTATCGGAATTCCAAATTTAAGTTTCTAAAATGTTTTGTAATGTTTGAATAACTCATGTTGACGGACAAAATATATCTAAACTATATCGTATAGGGATGTTCAACATCTGGTTGCATTCTTTATTCTTCTAATACAATAGGAGTATGTTATGTAATGCTATGAGAGTGTGGTGTAGATGAATGTTTAGTAAATGCAACTATGGCTGTGTGTGATGGAAGTAAAGTGTGTGTTTAGGTTAATGGAGCTTTGAGAGAATGGTTTAACATTAAACAGGGTGTTAGACAAGGTTGTGTTATGTCTCCATGGTTGTTTAATGTATTCATGGATAAGTGAATGAGGTAATCTTGTGAAGACGAAGTTGTTGTACAAATATACAATATGACTGTGAGAGTTCTACTATATGCAGATGATGTATTAATGGCTGAGAGTGAAAGTGACTCGCAGAATGTATTAAATCGTTTGAATTTAGCAACAAGCGGTATTGGATCTTTGTATAAATATATACAAAACTAAAGTGATAGTTTTTTTTATAAGGATCGATCAGGAAATGATTGTAAGCTTAGTAGAAATGGAAAACTCTTAGAATAAATTAATGGTTTAGTGTATCTGGGCAGAACGTTCTGTAAAAAATTTAACGCTAGATGGTGAAATCGACAGATGGGTGAATGCATCTCGGAGAGTAGTTGGATGAATGTGGACTGTTGCAAAGAATGAAGAAATATCTAAAGAGGCAAAGATGAAAGTATGTAAAAGTGTGTTAACGCCAACATGGGTTTGTCAGGAGAAACACAAGAGCAAGGGGAATACGCTTGGAATAAGATATCTAATAAATGTATGTGGAAACACTCGTATGGACAGTCAGTAATGATTGGGTGCTGAAAAAGTGCCGTGTTTAAGGAAATCTAATAGTTCAATATGAAATAAGCGTCTTACGTGGGTTTGGGCATGTTGAGAGGATGAGCGTGGATCGAGTGACGAAAGAGATATAAGAAGATAGAGTGTGTTGATCAAAAGGGTAGGACATGTAAGATGCGGTTAAATATCGTATATATGACTCGGAGTGTAGATGACATTGAAGCGAAAGGAGTATAGTAATAATAGGGAAGTGAGGATCGATTAAGGCTGAAGTAGTGTTTTTTAATCTATCTGCACAGTACAGTACTAATATAACCGTGACAGTCCCAAAACAAATATGTCAACCAAAACATTATTAAAAACATCTTTGAAACTAAACAATAATCAGCCCATAAAATGAGTGTAAAAAGGAAGGCAATCTATAATAAACGCGATATTTGGCTAAGTGAGATCATAAAATATGTGAAAATAAATTATATACATTGTTACAAAAACAAATAGGAAAAAATGAACATCACAGTTTAACAAAGAGTATAAATGAAATAATAGCTTGTTAAAGAGAAAGACTGGTCCCTGCAATTTACTGCCCAATTTCAATTTTCCACTGAAAAAATAGTTTTCCCTAATAGTATGTGAAATTTTGAGCTCCCTATTTATTGAATTCAATTATCATTATTGCAAATATTCTAATTTTTACTACACATAGAAATGTGTTTTGTATTAGTTTTTGAGATTCTAGCCCCCCCTACCTTCCTAATTTCCAAATTGTAATTATATTATTTTTTCGAAGAAGGTTAAGAAAGGCGGATAGAAATATTTAAAATATACGAACACAATAAGGATTTTACAATGAAAAGAATAACACAGTTCACATTTTAGTGTGCCGCCATTGGACAAAGAGGTAATGGCTACCTCTTGAAGAAAATTGATCAGTACCACTCAATTCCCTGACCTAGGTTTCATTCTCGTCACCTGTAATCCACTCTATTAAGAGACTTACGCCCTTGACCAATCTGATACTATTGTGATTTGTTTGTCAAATGTTTGTATAGTATACTACTTTTTTTAGTGATAATTGCTATGATTCAAATAATAATTGTAACACTAGTAGTAATAATAATAATTAGAAACCCAATTCTGATGTTTAATGTTTTAATTCAGAAGTGACCAACCCATGGACACTAGTGGCACGATTAAAGTATAACAAATTATAACAGTGACAAAATAAAACACCAGACAAGGCCAAGTTAATAAATTGCTAAAATCTTAGTTATCAAGTTGGCATGTTCTGTGTATGTTTTCCTGACACTACTGAAAAGCTTCTTGTTTGGCGCCAGTAGAGTAGAGGATATTTTGAAAGAATTTGTATTGAAAACAACAAATTAGAATGTCATCAATCAGACAGTGGTTGTACGGATGGGGTCCCGGCAATAATTGGCAAAGTAAAAGGTTTTCTAGTTTTGTTGGAATATTATTTGAAGCACAAAGATTTTAAATACCCCTGAATTATCAATAGAGAAGCCCTCTTTAGCAAAGACATGAGATTCTCTTCTGATTTCAATCCAATGGTGCGATGTATCAACAAGATTCAAATTCAAGCACTAAACAGAAGGGAATTTGACCATCTCCTCGAAGTAGAATTGGAAGACAAACATCACCATGAACTTCTACTTTATTAAAGTTTTTGATAGGAAATTTGGATCTACATTATGTGTGTACACTTTTAAAGAGTGAAGATTAGCTATGGAATCTAGTTTTTCTGACGGGCACATGGTCCAGCTAAACAACTTGAATCAGCATTTTTCAAGTTAAAAACAAGCATTTTCCAAACTCATTCAGCTCAGTTCAGGTTTTTAAAGCAAAGGTCATTCTGCTGGGTAATCTCTCTCAGAATTTCTCAGAATTCTCAGAATCCTCCCATTAATTTCTTCGAAAGCAAACACTTCCCAACACTGAATGTAGCGGGCTTCCAGTCGTTGATAAATACAAACATGCTATTTACAATTAAAAAATCTCTTATGAAATAAGGGTTTCAGACATTAGGATGAAAATAAAAATATTCAGCTTTTAACAAATAATTTTTTATTAAATTCCAATAGAGGATTATTGTCCTCCACCCTTCTTGTGTACAAATTGAAATTCTTGATCTTCTGAACAACGTTACAATCTACAGCAAGTACTAGGAAGTATTTGGAAATCCATCCAGGCAAGAACTATCCATTTTCTGGAAATGCCCTCCCCCATGCTAGTTTCCTACTTCAAGAGACCTGTCATTGAGATACTGTTGCATGTTTGGTTCTACGTGCTGTAAATCTGTGAACAAACCTTTTCAAATATGATTTTAGTCAGAAACGGGTACTTTCCGGTTCTCACTGATAATCATCTAGGGAGCCTGATTCTCCATGATTCTTCCACAAAAAAACCAAGCATTAATGAACTCATGAATTTCAAAGAGCTCCAGAAAACTCACTAAAATCTGATATATCAATTTTTTTTAATGTCTGTGATTTCTACTAGTTAGTTGTATTATTAATACTGTTATTAATCATCATTAATAAAACATAATCATACAATGACGGCGTGTGAACCAAGTAGCTATGTATTGTTTTGGAATGTATATTCTTGAAACATGCTCATTATACATATTATTAATAGGGTTTATGCTTTGTTTTCGTGTTTGTTTTCTGATATAAATAAACTAAAGTGGTTCAAAACTTAAAATTCATGAATCAAGTATATATTCCATTATCAATTTTTAAATAGGCCTATAATTTTTTTTTTTTCGAAAGATGGTGGTAATACTAAGAGGTAAGGTTAGGTTAGAGATTTGGAGATGGAGTGGCGCGTCCAAGACTTTTCACCGTAAAATTAATGGTGGCACGCCAGAGGTTTGTCCACCCCTGGTCTTAAGCATCATTCTCAAAATAGACAGGACTGTGATGACAGGGACGTTGGGGCTAGAGTGGGTGCACCGAGGGAATTTTTTCCACTCTCCTTCCACCCAAATGTGGTTACACTCCCTCTAATTTCAACCTTTATCATTCCTAACACATTAACGTGATTAGTCATATGAATATTTCCCGAACGGGTAGTAAGACGCTCTGACAAAAACCAACCACAGTTACGTCTAACGGCCTTCCTAATCAGATACGTAATTTAAATGACTTCAAGGGTCGTCACGTAATGGTTCCAAAACAGTTACGTCTAACGGTCTTCCTAATCAGATACGTAATTTAAATGACTTCAAGGGTCGTCACGTAATGGTTCCAAAACAACCAACTAGATCATCCTCTCACATTCAAGCAAACTTTTAATGTGTCACACTGGAATAAATTAGTTTCCGAGAAGCCTGCCCGACATGTCTGTGTTCACCAAGTATCACAGGCTTATTTATTGGTTTGATTGCAGTAAAATGATTGAATATCTGGACTCTAGAGATCTGTTCCATGGTTTCTGTGGAGCCTCACCTCCGAAAATACTAGTATAATTATACTACAGTTTCACACCTCTTTCTCATCCTATTCCATCCTAATCCCCGAGGCAGTATGGCCATTTTATTTAGAGAGGTACAGGGGGTGAAGGTGGCGTTAGAACCAAATTAAACTCGGCCCCCCAACTTCCCCTCCCCCCTTTGTCACTCAAAAATATGTTGGTTGTTATAGAGGCTAAATAAAAGTATTGCTTTGGACAGTTTTTTGATCCGAAGGTGGTGTTTTTTCACCCCACCAGTTTAGCAATAAATAATGTGGAATATTACAAGAAGTGTTTATCATAGCTTAATGTTAGCTTAATGTGGACGTGTTAAGTTTGGCGGGGGGGTAGGGGGGGCACAAACCCCTCCTTGTTTACAGCAGAATTCAGGTTAGAAGAAACTTTAAAAAAAATACATATATACATTATTTTGTGGTCAAAATTGATGATATTTTACATAATTATTAGTATTATTTTGTAAGTATTGATATATTATACCAAAAGTGACAGCTGCAAATCACATGACTTGATGTATGACAATATGAAAATGGTTTTAGTGACTTTTATAATTGGCTGAAACATTTTTTCTTGCCAGAATCTGACTAGATCAAAGTGAACTACAAGGTGATGTAACAAAACACAATATTATTATTTGTTGATACTAACGGAATGAAAAGTGCCATATTCGGATGTCGAAAAGAGTACTTGTCACCAAACTGGCAGGACGAGGGATCACCACTATCACTGATATATTCATAGATTTGATAGTTCATGAGGTATGTATGGAAAATTGCAATACAACGAAAGATCAAATTATATCGCTATATCAGTTGTTATATTGAATGTCATTGTCATTGGTGAACTGTAATAGCAGTAATAAGATGGCTGCTGTTCTGTAGTGATATTCTTCACCACTTCTATCTTTTATGATTATTAGCACCACGTCTTACTACCCGTTCGGGTTATACTCACTTATACTAATGTGTTATGGTAGGGTGATTGTAAGATGAAATGGAAGACCTACAGTTTAACGTGGGATCCGAACCACGGTGGAGGCCTGGCATTCGACACATTCACAAGCTGTGATTAATACACATCTTGTCAGAGGTGGAAGAAGGGTTTGGCAATCAGATAAATCTGTGCCGGGACCGAGGATTTAACCCCGGACCCCCAGCACAGAAGTCTGACACCTTAACCCCTAGACCACCAGGTCTTCTACTTTAACTCAATTAATAAAAATTCAGAACAAATAGTTCAATTTATTTTAACTAACAAGTCTTAAGGCATAGTCCTATAGATGCTATATATCGATGTATTGATCGACATATCGTATTCTAGATCATCCATATTGTTTTAGTGAATGTATCTGTATATTTTTGATATCGATCTATCGTTGTTATCCTCGTGTTGTCGTCAAGTCTGGTGAAGATTGTTGAGAGTTCCTGGCAGAGTGTGTGAGGCTAAGAACAGAACTGGTTTGAAGACATTGGCAGCTGGTACGTGTGTTCTCATCACATGTGGTCACATGTGGGCGGACGAGGGGAGATTGTTAACGTGGTGTAAAGCGGAGTTACGACGTGTGCACACACACACAGACCGGCTCCGCAGGTGATACTCGGGCCGTTGTCGGCTCTAATGAATGTTGAGTGTAAGAAACGGATAGACACGTGGTGCCTCTCCGTTCGGTACAAAGAACTGGACAGCGAACACAAAACTAAACGGGAACATTTCAGGCGCTTTCTTATGTCATTGTTTTTTGTCCCGACACGCAGATGTACAACTTCTGTGAGGATACTAAATAATTAGTACTAAAGTGTCTTCCTCCAAAACATTTTAGAATTCATCTTGGCCACAGGACTATCACATTTTTATGGTTAGTTTCTAACTTGAATAAATATTTCAAAACTGTGAATAGAAGGCTACATAAATATTGTTTTTATCACCACGTACTACCCCCTCGGGATATATACTTATCTACTAATTAAGCTATTGGTTTTAGGGATTGGGGGATATATTAATAGTAATTGTACCAGCATTTGCGTGGAGGAAGAGTACACCCAACAGAGATTCGATCCCTCGATCTCCTCGTCACCGACAGTTTAGTCTGTTGCGAGAGTAGCGCGTTAGACCGTGCGACCACCGAAGTAGGCGGCTATGTAGTTATGATAGTTATTTCAAGTGAAATGAGGATAATAAGGCGTGTTCAATTCAAAATGGGAGTAATGAGTTGAGTAAAAGGGGTGTTTGTTCAATTAAAATGGGGGGACATGCTATTTTCTATCGTTTGGGGTCCAAAAAAATACTGAATGAGTACTAGCCCTATTAGTTGAAAGTGAATTAAAATGTACTCAACAATATAAACTTTATGTGTGATATTATTATTATTATTATTATTATTATTATTGATCAATGTGTCCATATCCCACTCTTGCATAGGGACGTCCTCTCCTTATAATAATCTACTTTTACAATTAACAGAAATTATAATAACGATATATTTATAATATGATGATAAAAATACAAAGAGTTCATGAAATAGTTAAGTTAGTTAGTTTATGAAACACCATCCAGAACACACAGCTGGGACTTTAACCCGGACCTCTTTATCTCCAAACTTTGCTAAACGATTTTGAAAATTTGATCTCTCATATTTAAATACATTTTCAATTATTCATAATATTGTGAGTAAATTACAAACACTTGATATAAAATTATTTCTACATTGAAAATATCAAGGTAAACCAATTTATAGGTTATGATGTTACATCACGTGTTGGGATTGTTTTGTAACGGTTCTTTAAATTAGTTATCTATAATTACAAAACGAAGTGTTTGTCTCTGTGTTTGTTTGTTTGTGTGCGATGCCCAGCCAAATCTACGGCACGCAGAGACCTGAAATTTTTAACATAGGTGGATTGAAGGGGATCCGAATGCACCTCGAAGCCGGATTTTTAAATTTTTAATCAGCTTTTTAATCAGGCTATTCTTAACAAATTTTTGAATAAAATATTGTTAACCTCTTCTATAATTACGTTTCAGAGATAACCGTGATAAAAATATGTCACATCCTCCTCAGAAAAAAAAAAGTGTACGAAATTGACAAAGATAAAACAGAGAAAGACAACACGTTTCAAAATAACGTTTCATTTTGAATCTGTAGATGGCAGCACGGGCAACGCCGTGCGGGATTGCTAGTTATTAATAAATGTATCAAAGTTTTATAGGAGTCAGGAAAGTAGATCTTAGAGCCAATCTATTTACAGTTGTGTGGAGGGAGAGTTAGAGTTATATAGGGAATATATCCTCAGTTAACTCGAACCTAGACTCATTGTCCTCGAGATACCCATTAGATCAAACTATCTTGAGGTTTAGTCCGCTTGCATCCATTAAATGACGTGGAAGTTTTGGCATAAGTTAGATCACAGAACCAATCAGTTTAAAAATAATTACTTTTGAATATTTTAAATTTTAATTCGTATTTTAGAATTCCTAAAGAAATGAGTATTAAATTAGACTGACATTTTAATAAACAATTCTTGTCATGACATTCCACTAAAACCAGTTCAGATCAGCGCTATCTATGAGTACAAGTGGGAATCTTTCAGTCATCAAACAAGTTTCCCCAAAGGTGCTTGCTATCAGGAGCTATTAGCCTATTTTTCTATAATGTTGTTTTATAATTCTCCCTTCAAGACACTATACCGCTCCTTTGATCTCGTACCGATGGTCACAAACTACTAAACTCCGAGATCGCTAAAGACCGGATCACCGGAGATGAAACTGTGCAAGGGAAAATACCTAACTTTCCTACAAGTAAATTACAAGTAAATTACAAGTAAATTTTGATTGTGCAAGGAATTATAATTCAAAGATACATTGACTAGTTAAAAACATTATTTTGAGAAAGGGATCTTGAATAAAAATATATTAAACAATGCTTTGAGGGATTAAATTTTATAAATAGCATTAACTCCCAAACATGGATCAATCGTAAATGTATTTCAATGTTAGAAATTTAAGTTAATTAGCGCGTTTTATTTTTTCAATGATAATAATTTTTTTACTAAAACGTGACCACAAATTTTAACTATTTTGTTTTTTGTGTATTGTGATAGTCTTTTACTTTTAGGTAACACATTCCCCTCCTCCCCCGCCTCCTTACCCCCACTGGTGGTGAAATTGTATTTAAGTGAGTCTGATATTTTGAACGTCATGATCCTGGTTTGATGGCGATAGGGACCAGATCTACACCCACGCAAATGTGGTTACATTTTCTCTAATTTCTCTCCACACTAATGGGGTTAATTTTCCTTAGACTGAACTAAACACAATAATCCTCTAACCCTATTTCAACTGCAGCATTGTATAATGTTTGGTGAAAAACTTCTTGTTACTATATAAACTCATGGAAAGGATTTGGAAGGTTGTTTCGAAATAAATGCACCAGCATTAACATATAAAGGGGCTTAGAGTAAGGCCTCAACGCACCAAATATTGGCCTCCATGACCAAAATAAATCCCGCAAACAACTAGAATATGGCGTGTTTGTTTTCAGCGCGCCCTCATACCGTCCGGGCTACACGGTTACACTTCACTGTGGAGGAGAAAAGATTACTTTAAGGTGGGTGCTAGTGAGCGCCAGTTTAGTGCATTAATTTTGCAGTTTTTATAGCATAAACATTTTTTGGCTAAAATAAATCAATTATTTCTTCTATAGAAACATAGAGTTATGTTTTCTGCACATGCTAATCTCAAGAGTTCTTGAATATCTTTCATGAGCATAGCGGCATTTGGTGACAAACTTTTTAAATGCAGATAAAAAGTTGTCACTAAATTCCAGGACACCCTTGACAGATATTAAATAACTGTTGAGATTAGCATGTGCATAAAACTAAACTCTATGTTTCTATAGAAGAAATATTTGATTTATTTTGGCCAAATAAATGTTTATGCTATAAAAACTTCAAAAATACTGCCCTAAACCACGCTCACTAGCACCCCATCTTAAAGAAAATTCTTTCGAATTTGCGTAGAGAAAGATTTGGAAGCTGCTTAGAAAATAGTCNTTTTGGCCAAATAAATGTTTATGCTATAAAAACTTCAAAAATACTGCCCTAAACCACGCTCACTAGCACCCCATCTTAAAGAAAATTCATTCGAATTTGCGTAGAGAAAGATTTGGAAGCTGCTTAGAAAATAGTCCCAGTACAGTTCTGTGGGAGAGAATTGAACTCGGACACTGTGACAACCATGTGGTGTAGATTTGGGTAGTTTAGTAGTGATTATAGGGTAACCTTCATAACCAACTGTGGTACTGTAATGCATCTTTTTACGGGAATAATAATATATTGACGACAGCAAATAATACGCTAATTCTAGTTTAGTCTTCTTTTATTGAATATCTCTCCAAAGCTACCACTCTACAAACACCACTTTATACATATGTTCAGACAAACCTTACAATACAAATCAACGAATACCAGCAACATATGATTAACGCTCTCACTCGACCTGAAAATAAACTACTTATATTGCGATATTTAATCTAAAAACTGAAAGAGGAATGTAGGGGATTAATGCAAAATTATTTTGGGGTTTTCTATAACCATGGTTATTAGAGGACGTGTACCCGCATTCGCGTGGAGGGATTAAAGGGAATCTAACCCCAAAAACCCACTAAGAATAAAGAAACGTTTGACACGAGGGGACGTTTTTGAGAAAATTACACCCCTGGCCGGTGCAAATACACCACCTACCTGTCGATACCGGTCAAGTGGGTTTTGTTTCTTAATTTTATTGACTATCTGTGGGATTCACACATATGCTCACATGGTCTAAGGTGTTATGCACCTCCAAAAGACATAATAATAATTGAGATACTGACTACTCGTTGTTCGCAAGCACCAATCATTTAACACGCGGGGCCCTCCATGAGACTCAACAGCCAAATGACAAGGAGTAGGTTCGGGAGTGGTCAGTTGTCATTGGTCTAAGTTAGGGAGTGGTCAGTTGTCATTGGTCTAAGTTCGGGAGTGGTCAGTTGTCATTGGTCTAAGTTCGGGAGTGGTCAGTTGTCATTGGTCTGAGTTCGGGAGAGGTAAGTTGTCATTAGTCTGAGTTCGGGAGTGGTCAGTTGTCATTGGTCTAAGTTCGCCAAGGAATGATCACAAGTGGTAATGAGCCCAACTTGTGGAAAATAGGCTCTCTCGTATCTGTTACTCACGTTCAGAAATACACGATTATTTAACAAGTGGTTTAAAGTCCAACGATAATTAAGACGATTTGTCATTTTTGTGTAAATATACAGATACATACTTTCTAGAGACCTATACTCCATTTCTTATGACATCGGAAACCCTTCCACAATATCATCAATACTTTCAACGAACAACGTAAAATAGAAATATTTGTGACTAATATTACATTAAATTTTACCGTTGACTAAATATCACTAATATTTATCATTTTTATCTTGAGAGCCTGGGTACTGCAAAGCTCAGAAAAATAAGAATTAGAGGATAAAAAATTCTCCAGTCATTCAAGTCTTACGTGTCATAAATCAGGTAGTTTGAAATTTGGGCTGGAAAATAAAAATGTAGTTTATGTTCAATATTTTCAGAAGACACAAAATGTTCCATATTTCAGATGAAACTAATGTTTCACATTTTAAACTATTAAGATGGCGCATATTGTTTCATATCATAAAGGAAAACTATAAAATAATATTTGTTTAGGTCAAAGTACAGCATGTTTAGCCTGTGTCCGTTTGAACTATTTCAGCTTCTGGTAATTTATTCTACTGCACCGGCAACGGTTAGGAGAAAGGATGATAGATAGTGGTAGGAATAGCCAACTTTTAGTTGTGAATTGTGTTCTTGTAAACTCGTTGTAGGATGTGGGAAACCATTTAGAAAAAAACTACCTTTACACCCAGCCAGGATTCAAACCTTGTCTCACCCTGTTTCCATTGCAAAACAACAATTATCAAACATTGGTCGTGACCTGAGTGTTTTACAGACAGTGGTTCCTTTAAAAGTGTTTGTGACGTCAGAGGTTTTTCAACGGCTACGATCCACCATTTGGAGTGTGGATATTTTATTATCGAAATAGATACCTAAACTTGATTCAAGTTGTCGAAAGTACTCCCATAAGCTGTCAGCTGGGGAAAACCCACCCGTTTATCACGCAAAATGGATATGTCAATGACCTGGAGTAGTGTTGATACCTTTTGGTCAGACTTGATTCAACAGGTTGAAAGTCTTCCGCCCGGGTGTAAAGAGCATTACAGAAGTAGGCTTTCAGTATTACATTTCACATTGATTTACAATACATGTCAAATATTATAGAAACAATCAACTATCATGGAAACATGTGCGTAATTTGATAAAAGCACAGGTCATATATTATTTCAGCTATGTTGTTCATCAGTACAGATTTATTTGAAATATATATCCAAGTAGAAATAATAAAAGGCTTTATCTTTTGTCGCCAATTAGATGCACACGTTTTAACAGTGCTCTTGTTGTAGGATGGAGGATTATTTCCTAGTGAATAGAATGAGTGGGAACTGGTTTCTAGGAGGTCAACTGACAGTGCTCGAATTGGGAAATATTAACAACCGGAACGGTAACAACTAACAACCAATAATTCCTTAATATCATTTTACAGCATTAAACTGTTACATTGGTAGAACCTATTGCATTGTCTAAACACACTTCAATAAGTTGCATGCAAAGCCATGCCAGTTTAATTGAATTTCAGTAAAATCAATATCACATTAGACTGAAATTAATTGAATTAAAAAGAGAGGAATATGCATGCTAAAACATTCCCCAATCACTTCTGGTGAAGTAAAAAGGAGTTTCTTCCTACAAAATTTCGCTACAGAAGAGGCAAAATATGGCACCAGAAAATTTGAAAAATTCTTTGTTTTACGTTGTAGTGAAATGTTATGAGTTTTGAAAAACATTTGAATTTTTTAGTAGGGAACGTTAAATATTTATAAATAAAATTTAACTTTTAGTGAAATTAGGTTGCACAAGTTGTATTAAATTGACATGAAAGACATAAATGTGTAATATAATATAATATAATATAATGTTTAATATGTACTGAATTTTTAGATTATTTTTTTTAATTTCAAGACATTCATAACTATAAAGTATCATAACTTGTAACTAATATTACCAATTTCTTTCGAATATCAAT
>CABFWB010006377.1:0-20165 GCA_902151455.1 Timema bartmani
ACCAAGTGGAGGAAGTCGACCATAGAATTAAGTGACCTTTATCGAAAAGGGGATTAAATCAGCTTTCGTGGTGGAACTCGAACACGCCCGTACTAGGTATATGTAATAGAATTCAGTTAGTTTGTAAGTCATGTGATGATATAAAACTTCTGTTCAAAGGTGCAGGTTAAATATCCCAAATAGGATTAAAACACTCTTAAATTTATAACACAGTCTCTCGACCGTGAATTTAGCACTTAAAAAGAGGAAACACCTACTTCTTCAACGACATAATTGTTGGCTGTGCCAGGCATCAAACTCGGATCCAATGGCACCCGCAGTTTTGATTCTCAGGCGGGAGATTGGGGAAAAGGAGGTCACCGTCAAACATATTTGTAGCCAATAGAATAGATTAATATTGAATTTGTTTGATTGAAAATAAATTAGAATTGTATATTTTGAATTTAAAAAAATATTTAGTTTATTGAAGCGGGGACATATAATTCAAAATCTCAAAAGGGAACACGCCACTGTGCCTCTTCCCTTGGCCTTGGTAATCAGACGCATCATCGACTTAGATTGTCTTCAAGCGGCCCATCCACGTACGAGTCCGGCTCGGTTTCTGGTTACCTAAACTCGTATCTGGATGGAGTGTCACGAGCCGGGCTGGATATCAGACGAGCTTGAGTCCGGCTCGGCTCGCCACTAGCTTGCTATTGGTTCGTACGTGTGTGGAGGGTACGATCCAGGATCTTGTATCCACACTACAGACAGTGTGATTTTGTCAGTCAGAGGAACTATGTCGGTTTCCATATACATATTCCGCATCACAGTATCTTGTTTTGATATGAATGGACCTACTTTTTCGAGCAAATATTTTAGGCTCTCATCAGACATTCTCAAGTGGTTTTTTCTAGTCGTCAGGAACATAATCTCTGATGAAGTTAAGTACATTTAAATCTGTTAATCTGTTTCTTTGTAGCAACCGCAGTTCCTAACCACATTTTCCTCTTTTTATTTTTAGGCTGCCTTTATACTAGGAAACTTCGAGGAAATTGATTTCATGCAATCGATTTCATGTTAAACTAAAATACATTGGGTCAAATGTGAGCGTTTATAATGGCCCGCAATCAATTTCATGGTCGGAAACAGTTTCCATCGAGTTGCAGAGCGTGAAACTGACCCGGAAACTCGGATGAAACTTTTTGTTTCACACGCTGTAGTGGGGCATTGTTTCAAATGTAGCCGTTTATACTAAGAAACCAAATGCATGAAACTGACCTCACTCAAGGAACATTTCGCATTTTATAATTCAATAATATGTTGGGATTCACAAGTATTTCTTCAAAGCACATTATAAAATCAATTATAACTAATTATTTTAAACCTAATACTTTTTTTATACTCTTCAAAAGTTACTAGAAAACAACGGACTATCGCAAAATCTCGATGTTTTTGTGATCGATACATCGGCCTGATAACATAATGTCGATGTCCCAGCCGTAATCTCGCAGACAACCACAACACCACCACAGCCTCACCGGCTCTCACAGTAGTGTCTGCCTCTGAACGGTGGCCGTGGTTCTTTTGTTTTTGTTAACATTTTGTTTACGGCAGTCGTGTTTCTTTTGCTTTTGTAAACATTTTGCTTACGTTTTATCATTGTTTTACCTGTTTGTTTTTCAAGCGTAATCTGTGATTATATAAAAATGCATTTTCGAAATCGGGTGTAGGTTCCTGTTATGTCTTCCTAGCAGTTCATGGAATTATGCTCTTGACATCCGCAAATAATTGAAGAATTTCTTTTCGTCAGCGCACAGGTCGTCAAATAATGTATAGTATAAACCATTGTCCTTATGTGAAAATAGCATCGGATGTATTTTAAATCTTCTACTTCTTTGTCTTCTTTTCTTGATTAACAACGGCAAAAGTAGTTGTTCCTTGCAAGACATTATCACGACTTGAGATGTGCTATTTCATTTCAGTTTCTTGTCAGGTGCTGCAATTGATTGCTTGGCGCTGCAACGCCTCAGGAAATCGATTGCATGATACCAATTTCCTCGAAGTTCCCTAGTATAAAGGCAGCCTTAGTTCTCACGAACATGTCACATTCGTATAAAATGATCACCGTTGCTGCACCTTGCTCGGACAAATTCATTGTAGACACTAAAATATTTTAGCGAGTTTGGTAGTCCACTCATGCTATTGGTAGAACGTGTGTGACTCGCGAGTCAGACTCGTACGTGGATGGGGGCCGTTACACCGGATAACACCTGAGGTAGGTAAATGCCGCTACACACGTACAGGTAAAATACCTGTGAGGTTTGCCTGTACAGGCGCGCCTGTCCGGTATAACTGAACGTGTGGATGACAAACTGTACAGTTATTTCGGTCTGTACAGGCGACCAGAGCAAATAGTTAATTTCATTTGATATACCTGCGTCGGAGCAACCTGCGCAGGCATATCAGAGCGTGTGTACCTAAGTGCGCAGGCGGTTCAGTTAATTTGTTTCTGTTGCCACCGCCATATCGTTCACTAATTAGATAAGTTTCATTCTCTCTTTATAAACTTATTGTTGTACACAATCTTTAGGCACAGACAAGTTCACATGTGAATAACGTTCTCTTCTGTTCAACCCATCTTTACACCACATCTCTCGTTTGACTTTACGTTTTTGACACTGTTTTGTCGCTACCAACAAGCCAACTATCCCCAAAGCATCGTCGTTTGATACCATTGATAGCCGACAGTGAAATGACAACTTGAACGAAAAAGAGAAAAACTGTGACCTGAAGAAGAAAAACTGTATCGTGTGGATGCACTAACCCATCCGATATACCTGTACAGGTATACCTCCACGTTGCAGCCTTAATACAGCTCGAGTCAGGCGTCTCTTTATGGTGAAGTTGTCTGTATTTACTTTTAAAAACAGTTGAATTGACACCAATGAAACTGTTTAGCGATATATATATAGCCTATAGCAAAAAAAAAATTGAAATTAATCATAGAATAGTGAAAAAATAATTTGAAATGAAGAATGCAAACAATCACATTTCAATACGTAATCTTGTGCGCGAATGATCCTAATTTCAAGGTTAATAGGCCATGAGATGGGCTCAGTTTCATTTTCCCTTGTTCGGAAGTGATAGTTAAGTTCCCCTGAGGTAGTGTAGGCATTTTATCCCTGATGTAAGCTACAGGGCCAAGTGGCAATTTTTCCAGACAGACACGGGCTGGTTGGACTGCATCCAATAGGCCTACAACTATGACGACCGAAAAATGTGGGTTCCATACTTCCGCATGTGACGTCAGTAACTATGGTGGTGTATCGCAGGGTTTATCACACTAAGAGGTGCTAGGAAGTTTCAGGTAAGGCACAGCATGGCTATATATTTGAAACAAATTGTCCACCTCTTACGACGTGTTGAAGTTACAATCAATTCTAATTAAAAAAATATATTATGTTTTTGGCAAGTTAAACAGTAAGAAAGACTGTGCAGTTTCCATAAACAGTACATAATCAAAACTAAGCGTCTGTGTCTTGCAAAAATATAACTTAGCCTGAATCATCTCTATGATAAAAGTCAAACTATCCCTCCCCACCAACAGTTGAATATTTTGTATTATATTTTAAATGTTATATTCTACGCAGTCTAATAATTATAATTATTAATATTTATGTCATCAAAAGATAAAACCAAAATATTATAAAATTAATATGCTATGGGCATTTATACAACTTTTATTATTTTTAATATTTCACAACTTGAACAAAATTAATGTTAGAAAAAAATTAATATACAAATTTCACTCTTTTTGTTTTTTTAATTCTAACAAAAAACATTATGTTACTGAGGTTCAACAATTTCTCTAAATTTTCAAGTGGGTTTTGACTGAAAATGGTTTGAGAAACGATAGTATAGCTTCAGTAGATGGTAGGACCACCTGTTTCACGACACTCATTGGCTCCTATAAATAACTCTGGCCTGTGATTGGCTGCTATAAATAGCCCCGACTCAGTACAGTGTTGCCCCTACCCCCGTGGCCCTCTTTTCAGCACGCCGTTCATTCTTGATTTTTTATGTGTGTTATTAGATTTTAATGTGTGCCCCATGCCCATTAGTTTTTAATGTGTGACCCAGGATGTGGACTTGGACGTCGGGCCTTCTTCGACAGTGGTGTGCCAATACCACTCCACAACCGTGAGAAATGTCCACATACGTAATTTATTCCTCGCGCCGTTCGTTCCTGATTTTTTATGTGTGCCCATTGGATCGAAATGTCCGGGACTGATATGGGAGTTTTTGGGGAACGTGCAGTCTCGGGAACTCCTCCCGCGACGTGCCAGCATCGCTACTGAGGGCAGGAACGTGCAGGAGCATCCTATATGGCCGGCCGTTTAGCGTAGAGTGTGATAAATGGTTCCCAGCCGGGCCAATCAGCGTATTTCTGGACTCTTATATTGGAACGTCTTGTTGCTGCATTATTCATAGCTTGCTAGGACTTCTCTTCGTTTTAGCATTTGGTGTGAACAGGCTGGTTATGAAAGTCACGCTAGTCCGGAAAATACAACGAGTGAGTAGAGCACCTATATAAGACATAATGAGATTGTTATATTTAATAATGCTGGATGTCTTTAGGCATAAGATTATTTGGTAGTATACTAGCTAGTCTTGCTAGTATTTATATTGCAGGATGTCTATATGTATAAGCTTATTTGGGGCGGGTAGTAACATTGTGATATTAGCAGTATAAGCTAATGTTACATGACACCAAAATAGATTCAGGGGCTTGTGACTGGGAACCGTTTCTCACTCTTTACGCTAAACGGCCGGCCAGAGAGGATGTTCCTGCACGTTCCTGCCCTCAGTAGCGATGCTGGCACGTTGCGGGAGGAGTTCCCGAGACTGTACGTTCCCTAAAAACTCCCACGCCAGTCCCAGACATTTCGATCCAATTGGCACACATAAAAAATCAAGAACAAACGGCGTGGGGAATAAATTACGTATGTGGACATTTCTCACGGTCACCGTCGAAGAGGGCCCGACGCCCAAATATGCATGCTGGGGCATACATTAAAAACTAATAAGCACACATAAAAAATCAGGAACTAACGGTGCGGGGAAAAGGGGGTCACGAGGGTGGTGGAAACACTGTACTGAGTCTGGACTATTTATAGCAGCCAATCACAGGCCAGAGTTATTTGTAGGAGCTAATAAGCGTCTACCATCTACTAGCCTCGCTACTTTGCCCCTGTTCCATCTGTTGGTACATTATTAAAAATATACCCATATCCATCCACCTGTCAGCTTGACGAGTGATCTACAGTGACATTACTAATCAAAGTGACACTGATTATTTGCTACGTGGATGAATACTAAACAGCGTTTCTGGTGAATTTAAAAGTGATAGAAAAATTATAAGTTACCTTAAACCAATTATACAACATCATTTTATGATATTTGAACAAAAACGTGCTCATCTTTAAATACAAAATATACAAAAGGGCAAACACAAAATTCTTAAACTTTGAATTATTATTTGTTTGTACACACGTTTAAAATATGATTAGGGTATTAAACGTGATTTTACTAAGTACAAAAATTATACCAGCACATGACTTACAAACTAACTAACTACACATCTAGCCCTTGTTCTTATAATTGTAAGATTGGAAGAAAACGGATACATATAGTAGGCCTACAAATTAATATATTCAGCAGAATCTAAAGTAGGGCCATTCTTTGTTTCTATCCCAAATGTTAAGTCAAAGCTATTTTCTGAAGCTTAAAGCTGAAATACCGTATATTATATGAATTATATATATTTGTGTACATTTTATGTAGAAGAGTATTGTGAAATGTGTAAATATATATAGACCCTTTATATATGTATCTTAAACATGAGAAAATGTCTATAGTTACCATAAAAATATATTCTAAATAGTTTCCAAAGACACCCAATGTTCAAAAATGTGCCCCTTTCTTAAGAAGCTTCGCCAAACACCTTTGTACTAGGAATTTCACAATTATACCTCCCCCCTACCTCAAAACCAAAACTCTCCTGCACTTTTCGCAGGGGTTTTGGAAGCCTGCTTTGTTTGAAGCCTATGATGAAAGGCAAAAGCAGCCTTGATGAAAGCTACCTTGTTGAAAGGCAAAAGCTACCTTATTAAAAACTATATTGTTTAAAGGCGGAACTTGCCTGGTTTAAAGGGGAAAGTTGACTTGTTGAAAGGCGAAATTAGCCTGGTTGAAAGGCGAAAGTTTCCTTGTTAAAAGGTAAAAGCTGCCTTATTAAAAACCTAACTTGTTAAAAGGAAGAACTTGCCTTGTTAAAAGGCAAAAGTTGCCGTGCAAAAAGGCGAAAGTTGCCACACTGAAAGGCAAAAGTTGCCGCACTTAAAGGCGAAAGTCTGCTTGTTGAAAAGTAAAAGTTGCCTTATTTAAAACCTAACTTGTTAAAATGCAGAAATTGCCTTGTTGAAAGGCGAAAGTTGCCGTGCTGAAAGGCGAAAGTTGCCTTGTTGAAAGGCGAAAATTGCCGTGCTGAAAGGTGAAAGTTGCCGTGCTGAAAGGCAAAAGTTGCCGTGCTGAAAGGCAAAAGTTGCCGTGCTGAAAGGCAAAAGTTGCCGTGCTGAAAGGCAAAAGTTGCCGTGTTGAAAGACGAAAGGTGCCTTGTTTTGCTTACCTTGTTGGTTTCATGCTCAGTCGGAGTGGAACTGAAGGACTCTCCAATGGGAGACAGTCGCCTAGTGGCCGGGACAGGAGGTACTAGTTGCTGGTGCTGCTGCCTGAACGCCAGAAGGACTTTGTTCAGCTCTCTCAGAACGTTGTCTTCCTCGAACTGGCTCAAAGGGAGTCTCATGTAGTTCTCCGGGTCCATGCAGCACACGGATACCTTCAATCATATCGCAAGGTAAGATGCTTACTGCAACAGCGTGTACAGTTCGCAGGAGCATCGCGTGGCTAATTGACCGGGATATCACGTATACGATTACACTGAAACCAGAAATAGCATCTAAATGCTATTTCCTGTATTTGTCACTAAAATAAATAAATAAATATACATATATCAGTGTAATTGTTTTTTTAAACCGATTATTTTTCAGCATTATTGTATTTTTGGAAATATGGTAAAACTGTTTTACTGTTCTCAATTCCTATATTTTCTAATAAAATTGGACTTAGGTGGTCGCATGATCTAAAATCTATAAATATATTGGAATATCGGTAACGGGGAGATTGGGGTTCGAATCTCATCCTGGTTTACTGAGGTTTTTTCCTTATTGGTTTCCCATTATCCCTCCATGCAAAGTGGGGACATTTACTTATAATTCTGTCCAACTAATCCCATTAGTGTATATATGCGGATAGTCCGAACGTATAGTAAGACGCGTTGCACATTAAATAAAACTGGAAATATTTTTTACACGCCATAAATACGAGGTAATTATCGTTTTATCAATATAAATGTTACCTGCCCCTTGGTCTAAGGCGTCGCTCTTGCAATAGACTAGACTGCCTATGACAGGGAGATTGGGGTTCAAATCCTGGTTGGGTGTATTAAGAGGTGCTTTACCTAAATGGTTCTCCACTCTCCCGCCACTCTAATACGGGTACAATTACCATAAATTCTACCACCCTCGTCCCCAACTCATTAGCGTGATTAGTACATATGCGTATAACCTGAACAGGTAGTAAGAAGGGGTATTAAAACATTTATTTAAATTGTTTGTAGTATTGGATCTCAGGTAGAACTCTCTTGTCTCGGCAATGATAGGAACGCACTGCGTATAGGAAGGTGTTGGAGAATTGAGACTCAGATAGGGTTGAGGGTTCTGATGGTTTTAGGGAGTGATTGACCTACCAAGGAAGGTTTCTGTATGGGCTCGAACGTGGCCCTGTTGTGAGGGTCCACTATCCTGGCCACCTGCAGCAGGTTATCCGCCATCAACACCTCATTGTCCTCCAGAGCCTCTACGAACGGCAGGACGACGAGCAGTTCCGGTTGGGTGCAAAACTGGACACATTCCTGAGAAATACACCCCGCCTTCACTACAGTCACATTCAGATATGAAGAACAGTATCTGACAGTTACAAAAGTTACAACCTTAATTATTATGTTTTTAAAAAACTTAAAACTGTTTCAATAGAGCCTTAAAAATATTCTTTGCTATCTCCTGGAAGTGTAGAGAATGTAAATTAAGGGGTTTTTGCAGTTTTTTAAAGCAAAACATTTTTCTGGCCAAAATAAATAAAATATTTCTATATTAAAAACATAGGAGTTTAATTCTTAAATAACGTCCTGTCCAAGGGTGTCCTGGGATTTAATGACAACTTTTTCTCTTAATGTAAAAAGTTTCTCATATACTATAGCTATGCTCATGACAAAAACTTGAAATATTATACAAATGGCTCTAACTATTTGGTTACAAATGGGTATATTGGTAGTGTTTGACATAACAAATAACACTGTTTTCAGGATTTAAATGGATAGTTTACTTACGACAATACATAGACGATTTGAATTTTTTTTAAATTGACCTTGAAAATTTAATTAAAAATAGGAATCTGTGAATAGTTTTTCATAATAAATAAGAATATGTTTTTATTTCTACAAATAACAAATAGTTTTAGTGTAGTTTACAAATAATTTATTTTTGAAAATTTAAATTTTATTAAATATACCTATTTGAACAATTTGGTCTAAAATATATACTTATATAAAAGTGACTATTGTGATTAACAAGTTGTATTATCACATATGCAAAAGGTACTTTAGTAAGAATTCAAATGAGTAATCTTGACACGAGGTAGCAGCAGGATTAAAGTAATTAACAGGTGAGTACTTTTGCTCATTCAAAAATATTCTTCTGTTCAAAGCCAACTAGAAAGGCGAACGTGTTTTCATAGGTAAAATCTATCTCCTTCATGCAAGTTATATAACACCGTAACGTGTTTAGGTTTCCAAAAATTTAAATTTATATTCTTTCTAAAATTCGTTTCAGTTAACTCCAAATCATCGAGCTCATATGCTCCGACAGGCACTTCATAAACTCTTTCAAAACGGTAATTTTTTTTAAATTTATGTTTGGAATGGAGTTGAACGTTTTGAAATCGATAAGACCGAGGGTCTAATTTTCTTTACCCTCCAACACGATGTAAGGTAAATATTTTTTGCTTAAATCAGAGCTATTTCCCGTCAGTGTTAACTTTAAAGACATGATTGAAAGAGCAATTTGTTTGATGACTCTTTATATCCATTAATTAAAAACCACAAACTTAAGTGCCCACAAATCTCACTATTTAACGTTTGGAAACGTTTATGATTGTATCTGATAAAACTGCTACCATTCAGATCACGCACAAGCTCAAGTGGAGGTACCAAATCACCAAAACTGTCAAAATAGAGCATCTATTTTCCCCGTTTTATATATGTGACTCAATGTCTACCATTGCCACGCTTATCGTTTAGATTTACGATAACCAGTTCATTCACTTTTTGGAGAGAAGGTAAATTATTGCACTTAAACACTCCTCTAAAATTGTATGTGTTGAGTTGATGGGCGTATCTGCATAATTCCACATCTGTCAGAGCACGTCTTGGTAGCATCGAAATCAATTGATCAGAAATGATTTTAAAAATAGACTCTTCTTTGAACTTGTGCCCATGGAAATAGTTTAAATTCTTTTGTTATGACGCCAAGCTTTTTTTTTTTCACTGACTTAGAGACCTTTACAGCTTATTAGCTCTTTATGATAGACCTGCGAGTATTGACATGAGATGTGAAAGTTGGCGTTTTAATAACTCTTGCTCTCTTTTTCTTCCTCTTCACAAGTCTTCTGACTGAAGTGACTATAATATTAATATTAATAGTATTTTAACTCACTTTGACTTTTTTTAACTACCAACACCCATGTCCATCTTAATTTTAGCTTTCATGATTTTGTTCATGGCCCAAGTGATGGCACGTTCTCAAAATCCACTACTGTCAGATTTTGTTCACTACCACAATATTTCTGAAAGAAATTTATCTTCGTTGTGCTTATCAGTGAGGTTTTTATATTTCGAGTAGGCTGTATCATGCTTTTTACAAGCCTTATCCAATCCGTTTATGCCAGAGTCACCTCATTGTAAACGTATTCTCAATTTGGTACTCGACCCGCAGTACTGATACTTTGGCAGATGAAGTTTAAAAGGTAGATTATCGATGAGTTTGTTCATTAATACATTCCCTGTCCACTTGATATAACTTAATGTCAATTAATTTGTATTTATACATCTTATAGTCATATTATGAAAGTTGCGGAAGGGGTTGATACATTTTTGGTGCGGGATAATGAATACCTCAAGAAGTTACAAAGTCAAAGCCACGGTCCACTTTCACCCAATACCCTACGCGGCATAATTTGCGAGCCATCGAATTGTGGTAAGACAATCGTTATGATAAGTCTATTCGAAAAACCCAACAAGCTTCATTTTTAAAATGTCTATATTCATTCAAAATCTTTGTATCAACCTTAATACGTCAGAGTGTCTCATCTTCTATTGTAACCCCCCCTTTTTACCACTCAGAAATAACAGTCAGGAATGATAACAAGAAAGTTATTTTAGTCAGATAACAAATTACATAGTACTCAATGAGAGAGTGAGACAACAAAAGCGTTAGGCGCTGGAAATATATATTAGAGACACACATTCATTTAATTGGTGAAGACTGGTTTGATGAACCTTAGAAATTAGCCAAAGCCCAAACGGCCTTATACACTGTGAGGCAAGTGGTCAAAGGTAACTTCTGAAGCTATACAAGACTCTCGCCCATAAATGGTGACTCAAAACATATTAAATAATCTATACTAAATTGACCTTCGTATTAATCTCCATTAGTCCTGTCATAACAACAAATTAAGGATCAAATGAAGGATCTAGGTATAAATGATCAATCAGGAATGCGATCCAGAAAGTACACATGAGAGTTAAGTTACCCTTATTGACAGTTCCCAAAGGTCAAACAATAGCAATATAGTACCATTTAACCAATTTCCTCCCGACTGAATATTAGAATATTAGACGTTTTAGAATCTATTCACAAGGGTCATAATATTGAAAACTACGCCGCCTAGCGGCTTGCTAAAACATTAGTTAATAGAGTCAAGACTGCGGTATAATCTCGCCGACTTGCGGCCCCTTCTTTGACTAACAACCCATAAACTTTATATATTTCCAACAACGCTAAATAGTCTCCTAATAAATAACAAGATGATTATAATTCCCTAAAATATTAAAATAAGAATATCTGGCAAACGACGTTATCAGATTAAATGTCCGTCCCAAGTGGCGGTACCCAAAGGGTAAAAATAACCATCCGTTAAGCGGATAATAAAAGTTTCAAAATAAGACACAGGATCCAAAAGTCCCCCATAGGGATCATAATAAAGCTGAACAAACGATTTGAAATAACCACCCAAAGATATTAAATAAGATCATGACTTTAAGAGCCCAAAATTTAATAAGTCCATATAGTGCCAATAATTAATAAGTTTTAATTATTACAAGTCCAGAACCATAATTTTGAATAGGATAGAACATTTTAAGCCAGAAGGGAATTTTGAATAACCTAACGTTAAATCAGCCAATGGCAACGTCTCTCACCTTGTAGCTAGTAAGGTAATATGTGCCTACTTCATAGACACAACATCATTATATACCCTAAGAATATGCCACGTGCTCTCGAGGCGCGGGATTAACAAGAGGGGTAGAGGGGTGGTGGCAACCATGCGTCTAGAACATACTATAACCTGCTGCACATCTCCAGATGCGTGCGGAAGAACAGTTCTACGAGTTGGCTGAGCGCGGCCGACAGAGCGCAGTGAGCTCACGCATATCACTCTTCTTTATTTCCTGTGGGCGCGGCCGGCACTCACGTATGGGAAATGAGCCTCGGGCCTCGCTTCTGTCTAATGTTAGGCAGTATCGTGATGTTTTGTGGAGTTATAGTTTGCTGAGACGCGTCAACTGGGGCCAGGTTTATGTTTATATGTTGTAACAAGGTTACACTATATATTATTGAAGGGTTAGGCAATTTTACATTTACGAAGAATGGTATAACACCACTCACAGATTCACTACCTATCTCCATTTTCATATTCGACGATGTGGCATGCGATAAATAGAACAACATCCAAGTATATTTTAGTATGGGTCATCATAAAGCTTTAGATTGTTTTTACCTATCTCAAACGTATTCGCGTATAGGTACCTAAACAGATATTGAGAGATAACGCAAACTTGCTTGTTCTTTTCAAAATGAATTATTCAACCTTAAAACGCGTTTATGATGATCACATAAACACGAATATGATATTCCAAGAATTTAAAAACATGTGATCCTTGTGTTGGCGGGATGAATACTGTTTCCTGGTCATCAGTAAAGACGATGATTTGACTGAGGGACGGTATAGGCGAGGTTTAGTTTAATTTATCATATTCAAGGAGTTAAGGCAAGCCATCAGTTGTAGAAGTTCTATCATGTCGAACATATCACATTTTGGTCAGAGTCTCCTTCGTTAAGGAGTCGAGAGTGGTAGTGGGAACAATGTTCACATCAACTCTGTCGGTAATTACGATACACATATAAGAAAATATTATTAATCCTGTACGAGCCATTAAGCCAGATTATTCTTGCAGTAAGCGCTACGTAGATTATAAAGATGATCAGCATAGTAACTAGCATATTAATGCTCTCAATAAAGAAAGGAGGCATTAATGACGTTTGTCAGTATGATAGTGAACGATTTGTCAACCAACCGTATGAGGATTATATTACGATAAAAAGAAAAATGATAAGTCAATTCTTAAATTATATGTCGAGATCGGTTTCACCTACGACTCTAGACCATAAAATGTAATTGAATTCTATCAATTTCATCATTTTCATAATGAAGAAGGAGGAAGTAACCAAGTATACCATTTAAGCCAGTGAAACTATTCGTCAAAATTATAAACTATTGCGTTTTATTTATTTTATCATTGAAATTGAATTAATAAGATAAATAACTGATTTTCAACACTTGCACACCATAAGGGCTATCTACTTTCATCTCCCTCCACTAGATCTAAACCTAAACTTCTGTTGGTAGTGGCTTCACTGGTAGAGAGGCTGGTTCACTGATATTGGTATTTAGGTGGATAATCTCACATCCATCATCCTTGAAAATATCTTCCTCGCTTATAGCTTTCATCTAGTTGGTGATGGGGGTGGTGATTTTTTCCATCGGAGTGTCTATGGTTGGAAACACCAACTTCCTCGATAAGGTCTTCTCAAGGAACGTCTGTCGTAAAGTCGTTAATGTCCCACCAATGTTCGGATGACATGTCTCCTCTAAGCTTGAAAATAGGACATTCCTCTATGCATCCTTCCTCGTATTGAGTATGCTTCCCAACTACACATAATATCTAAGAGGTAAGGGAGGGCAATAAATGTTAATGTCTAATAACCCTGTGCAACAAGACCAAAGTCCACACTCATCACAACGGTATAGTCCATCAGAGGGGAAATTAAACACTATGATACTAAGAAGGAGAAGAACATTTCCCCTACGCATCTATCTATACACCCCTCTTTCGGCCTCCTAAATATCTATACACCCCTCAATCGATTCACGGAACAAGACCTTCAAGGCTAACGATATAACGTTGACATTTAAAAGCAAAACTGCTCTAATCTTGAGCATATCGTAGGATAATTTGATGACCTTCAAGAATAGCGTTGTAACGTTGCCAATTTTAAATGTTGCCAATATTGGGCCAAAAATTGCAAACTATATTTCAAATACCCCCACCTACTCTTATTGAATAAAACGTAAATATAAAAACATGGGGAATCCTAACTTGACTTGCCACTACGTCACAGGCAGGCAATGAGAATTCAAAACTCTAGAGTCTAACCTGTCCCAAATGTCCATTCGTATCTTTAAGTTGTATTGTTTTTAGTTGCTCTCAACTCAGGCTATTTTCATTATCCATACAATTCATGCAAATCTTCCTGAAACCCTGGGGATAAAAACGTTCTGCAGAACCATGGGAGTATCTGAGATATGAACCATAAAGAATTTTTAATGATGACCAGGGGCAAACTGTGGATCGAGAGCGTTAGGGCCAGCAAGTGGTTTAGCAGAGGGAACCGCTCATTGTCTAGCTGTTATATTGGGGGAGGAATCGCTCAAGTCCCAGCATACCTGAGAGCTGCCATAATCCAGGACCTTCCCTCCTAGTCGACTGCTGCTGAAACACACGGCCATGACGGCGGTACCGGCCCGGTCCAGTCTTCCCTCGTGTCGAATGGAAAGTTGGGACAGAGGTAGTGTGCACTCGAGCCAGTCCTCGATGGTCAGCCATTCCTTGCTGTTCATTACCTGCACATCCGAAACATGTGTTCGTCAACGTTAGTTTAGAATAATCATAATATGACTCTCCCTCTAAGCAAATGTGGGTATATTTCTTTTTAATGCTACCTTCGTCATTTAACCTATAATTAATATAAAGGGTGTTCGTAAACTCATAGCCCAAACTTCACATATAGCTTATTTGAACCAAAAGTAACACAACATCCCTGTATACTTACATACGGAAAACTATGTTAATACCATTAAATTGTGTTCAAAGTTTCGGCGTACAACGCCGGGAGAGCAAACCTGTTCAAGCATGCGTGTACAACAAGTTGCATAAGAGTTAGGTGCGTGGCACTGCACATCTCTGCATCTTGGAGCATGGCAGCAGAACATACCAACATTAGTAGTAAACAACATACCAGTCCATCTAGAAATGGGAATACGTTCTGAGGGTAATCATTAACGGTCCTCCATCACAGTAAATGCTTGCCATTATTACATGTGCAGTGCCACGCACCTAGCTCTTATGCAACTTGTTGTACACGCATGCTTGAACAGATTTAATCTGCCGGCGCTTTACGCCGAAACTTTAAACACAATTGAATGGTATTAACATAGTTTTCCTGATGTAAGTGTGTAGGGATTTTGTATTACTTTTGGTTCAAACAAGTTGTATGTGCAATGTGGGCTATGAGTTTCCGAACAACCTGTATATGTGTGTAGCTCAAATGGGTAGTCAAACACGGTGATAGAAAAAAAAAATCATTGGTAATGGTGTACTGTTGATCACAAGAGTTCCTTTAAATAATTATATTAAATAAGATTTAAAAATAACACTTTAATTTTGGAATCGAAACCTGGACCTTTGGCTTGGAGTGTCAATGTTATACCTCTAAGCGATCTAATATTCATCCAGTTCTCAGTTCCATTAAATGATGAAGGATGAATTAGCCTGAATGGGCACTTTATAAATCCTGTACAGTTTAGTGGTAGAGTATCGGTGCGCTAAGCCAGAGATCTCGAGCTAAATACCCGCTACCAGTTGAAATTTTGTCAAATGCGTTTGATATACTAATTTGGTCCATGCCGTGGCTTAGAGCACTAAGGCGTTATGGGCTCATTACAAGATCCCGATCGGAGGGTGACTTAAAGTGGAGATCTTTCATGATTATCATAATTAAAGGGTTAAGTTGAGAATGGTATATAGGAAAAAATACAGCCACATTAGCACGGGGAGACTATGGGAAAACTAAAGTGAAAATTATATGAGAAAAAACTCCGCCCCATTCTACCCAGACAAGATTTAGCAAAATAAATTCAAATATCTAGGATTTGAGACCATCCAGGTGTGATTGTACTAATATATAGATATATTTGAAGACGTGAATAAAAGATTCTTACAAATGAAAACCTTAAATTTCATCTCAGATGCAGCCTTTTATATTCACTTTGGTCCGTAAAATAATCTACATTCGGTCAAGTAGGCCTACTTGTTATTCGCATATAGGTAGATTGGTTGTCCCCAAGACTAGACTATCCATACTGCCCCTAACCTACGAAATAACTTGACAGGTGTGCAGCAGAGGCACCCGAACTTTTATTCTATGTACCACCTTTATAGTGAATAAACAGTAGTGACCTCTCAATCTTGTTTTTACAAAAATTAAACAAATCTACTCGCCATCAATGGCAAAACAAACCAGGAGAGCCCGACATCTCATTAAATATTTCAAATCATTTCACAACAGTAGATGGAGCGTTCTGCTAGTATATTGTAGGCGCATTCGCACTGATTGAGTGGATTTTCTGGAGAAGCACGGCCAAAGTTGAGATTATCTTTAATAATGACCTACGCAGTTTGTTTTGGTTTCTTGTGATTGGTTTAGGACTCATCACGTGACCACATTTCAATTCAGATCCTTTTTTTCGGCGAACCTTTGACTCCACAATAAGGCAACAGCCAAAAAGCATGTTTTTGTAACACCGGGGGTGTCGGCTGCGCTAGTTTTATTTATTCAAAGTCACGACAAAGTAATATTTCAGGAACTGTGAATTCAGTATACATCCTGTATTATTTATTTGTTTCGAACTAATTGTTCGTGAACCAGTGATCATAATAAAATTAAATACGCATTTTGATGCCCCCTTTGAGGATCCTGGGGGTTGGGAGGGGAAGAAGGGGGAGTGCACCCCATAGTTTGGTCATGGAGAAAGGATAGTTTGGTGTAGAATATATTTAATGCAAAAGCGTAGAAACGTGGGCGTCCGGGGGTATGTATCCCCCTGAAATTTAATAGACCCTTAGGGGGGTCCATGCATAAGTATACAAATTTTGATTTGCTAAGGGTGCAGTATAATTTTCTAGAAAAATTAGCTTTTTAAGCCCTTGATTTAATGAGTACGTTTTTACCTGTCTTGAAAATAGAACTGTCCCTTCCAGCTCTCCTTTGTCTAACAAGTCGAAATAGTGGAGAATACTGCGCAGCTTTGCCTTCTGGCAGTTACTGGGTCAAAGAAAAACACAATTAGGCGCTACCAGGCAATTAAACCAAAATCGATAATGCCGAATAAAAACAAATACTAAAGTAAAATAAATAAAATATTAGTTTTGAAAACATCATTTTTAAACACACTTAATACTCAAATACCCCTCACAGGTAAGCTCACAAATAAAGACATCAGTCTCTTACCGGGAGGGTAAGGGTTTGACTCTAAGTCAGGTGAAACAAGGTGTTTTTTCCCTAAATTGAATCAGTACATGCAGAAAGAGCTGTTTTTGTAACTTTTTAGGAGAAAGAAAAAACCATCTCATTCCTGCATTTTGTTTTTGAACTGCTTCATTTATTTTTTAGAGATTTTGTGATTTGTTAGATATCTAGTGGGAAGGTCAATTTATTTACGTGCTCTTTGGTTTATAAATATATATATATATATATACTTAGCTTCTCTTTGTACCAACTCAATTAATAAGTATCATGTCGTCATGTTTATAATTAGAAAAAACTATCATTCTACATATTGATAGTGAAAATTAAAAACTATGTTCAATTTATTTATTTTTTATTAGATAAAGAAGTCAACAAATGGACAAATTGGTGCTGAAAGGAACTAAGTCACTGACTTAATGTCTCTCTATACAATTTGTACATAGCGTTATCACCATTTTCACCAAAAGAAATATCACGATTTAGTTCCTTTCATCGTCAATAATGATGTATCAACAACAAACATATAGAATGGCATATAAGCAAAGTAATGAATTTTTTGACTCTGAGTACTCTGAGTACCTTTTCTCCGCGCATTGATTCAATTATTTATAACTCTCCCTCCAAGAAAATGAGGATGCATTTATCCCTCAATTTTTATTACCTTTAATATTCCCTACACCAGTAAAGTAAATATTTCGACTAGCAAGGACGGTTAATAAAACAAGGACCACATGAAACATTAAACACAAGTGGTTTGATAAGATTGAGGAATACAAGCTTTACATTATCGAGAGTTGGTGATCTGGCGGTCTAGGGGTAAGGTGTCAGACTTCTGGGCTGGGGGTCCGGGGTTCAATCCTCGGTCCCGGCACAGACTTATCTGATTGCCAAACCCTTCCTTCACCTCTGACAAGACGTGTATTAATCACAACTTCTGAAGGTGAGAAATGCCAGGCCTCCACCGTGGTTCGGATTCCACGTTAAACTGTAGGTCCTCCATTTCATCTCACAATCACCCTAACATTACACATTAGCGTAAGTGCGTACAACTCGAACGGGTAGTAAGACGCGGTGCTAATAATAATAATAATAATAATAATAATAATAATAATAATAATAATAATAATAATACATTATCGAGACTCGAACACGTCACCGTTTGAAACAAAACGACTCAACCTTTGATGCACTCTAAAATTTTAAATAATAATAATAATAATAATAACTCCTCAACAATTTATAACGGGGGCTAGGTGTGAACTATACTAAAATACTACGTTGGTCTATCCCCGGAAAGCCAAAGGAAGAACCCTATTTGACAGTTAAAAAAGTAAGCCTACGTTCATATATTCATACGCCAAGATATGTGTTCAGCTGTTGGTCAGGTTGGATATTATATACGTTTTAAAATGTTCTTCATAAGCGATCTGACTATACGCATGAGCTCTCCAAAACGGAAATGAAGCAAATAATATGAGAGAAGTTTATATCATTTGCGCGTAGTGATTTAAAAAAAAATATACTTGCTAAAAGAATGAAAATCAATGTGAAAAGGTTACTTATTTACTCAGAGCTAACTGTAATGGTGGTCACGTGGTCTAAATGTCAAGGTCATATTTAGTTTGGTGACACGGATGATGGGGTTTGAATCCTGTCCTAAATATTTTCCTACGCTGCCTCTACGCATGTGCGAGTACATTTACTATCAATGATATATTTTTCCTCCCTACCCAAATAGCGGATCACCCGTTATAAATGTGACGTACCTGTCTAGATGCCTGAAGAAATTGGTGAAGTTGAAGTCTTGTAAAGTCGGATGCGTCTTCACAGACCTCTTGGGGAACGTGGAGAAGAATGCGTGGGCCAGCAGCGAGGCGATGAAGGCACGGTCAATCTCGAGGCGGTCCGCTGAAAACACACATCAAGAGTGTTATAATTTGCTAGTCTTCACAGACCTCTTGGGGAACGTGGAGAAGAATGCGTGGGCCAGCAGCGAGGCGATGAAGGCACGGTCAATCTCCAGGCGGTCCGCTGAAAACACACATCAAGTGTGTTATAATTTGCTACAGCGCCTCACCATCCGTCCGGGCTCTACGCATGTGAACTAATTACACTAATGTGGTGGAAATAACGCCTTAGACCATTTGATCACCGAGGTGGATCAAGAGACACCTGTTTTATGTGGTGTCACTGGAACTGTAAAGGGGGGGTTGAAACCCTCCTCTGTCCCAATATCAATTTAACCCCCCCCCCTCTTCCAAGACATAGAAGGCTTCCAAACTAAACAGGTCTTAATTTTAGATTTATTTGAACAAGGAACGTTGATCAACAACAAAATCACTCTCATCCGAGACTACGCAGGTAAAGGCATCAATCTCGTCTTGTTTAGTTTACTGGGGATAGATTTGGCTGGGGGTGGTTTTACAAATTTGATTTAGCACTGTGATTTCCC
Source organism: Timema bartmani (assembly GCA_902151455.1). Lineage (NCBI taxonomy): Eukaryota > Metazoa > Arthropoda > Insecta > Phasmatodea > Timematidae > Timema > Timema bartmani. Next base: position 19,534 of record CABFWB010006377.1, read on the forward strand.
CCCGTCTCTTTTAAAGCTAATGCGGGTGCGTTTTATTTTAAACTACGTCTCTCATCTCAACACCTTATACTAGTCCGTTAATAATTGTGGTGTTAAACGTATTAATTAAAAAAAGATCATGCAAGGACTCAAACCAAAGTCTCTCAGATCGAGTTGAACATTGCCTGTAAATAAAATATTCAACTAAATTGAACGTGGTTGAGGCAGAATTTTAGCAGATAAAAACGATTGGGAGGAATATTTGACTAGGAACCCCAAGCTTCAGGCTGAGTCAGACGCGCTGACCGCTAAGCCGAACCCACCTTGCTGCTGCAGACTGAAGTGGAAGCCGGTGGCGGGCTTTAACTGTTTCATCTTGAGCGCTCTGTCCACCATGGCGGGGATAATCTTCTCCAGGAAGTGTCTCCTCTCTTCTCCGGCCATATCATTCTCCAGGAACTTTTCCAGACCAACCAGGACCGTGTTATCCGGGCTGTCATCGTCCTCCGGGTCCAGACCAATACTGGTACAAGATATGCGACAATACTAACATAATTGGGCGTTCGGTGTGCACGTTTACATCAAGATCATCTAGCCTGGTTTGCTGGTGATGAGGAGGTCGGGGTTCGAATCCCAATCAGGTGTATTGAGGG
>CABFWB010006377.1:20248-33972 GCA_902151455.1 Timema bartmani
CCCCCCCCCCCCCATTAGCAAATTAAATGCGTGCTTATCACCGGCAAACCAGACTAAACGCGTCTGATAGTCATACCGCGTGACCACCTACGCACGTCATAACCCAATAATTATACATTTCATTCAGCTATTTGGAAGTGATGGGGCTCAACTAGGAGGGGGTCTGGGGAAATTTTATAACACTGTATGGTTATAGAAGCTGAAAGGAACTTATTTTTGGTGTGTAATAGGCCCTATATTTATCGGTTCTTTTCTTTGTCATTATATATAGTTATAGAAAGATGGTTTAGAAAATACAAACATGCTTACTTTAGTCAACATTGATAACAATTTACTATATTATAAGTAAGATTTTATAAGTTTTGATACTATGTATTAAAAGAGACCAGGGATGGATTGGTAAGTTCAAAGTGGCCCAGGACTACAAATATGGGGGCCCGTAACATTATTGTTAGTACCACTGAGACTATTTCTCTCTGCAGGCTGCAGAAGTGAGGTGAAGTATTTATATTTTTGTTTGTATAGAAAATTTAATCCCACAGCCGTTTCAGCTACATTATCAATTAATGAATAGTAATAAGTAGAATGATGATAAATACTATGTCTATTTCCATTATAGCAATTAATATTCAACCTAAACGCCTGATGGATGAGCAAGCTAAAATTCTACGTAGTGATGTTTGGTTTAGATCGCCTAGTGCCTCAATTAATACTGAACATATTATTACAAAGAATGTGGATTTTCTTATTAATTAATTATGAAAGATAATTAATAAAGGTACACTATACAGTCCACTTAAAACATCAGTTTTTACTTTCTAGTGGCATGAACAAAAAATGCTTCTAAATTGTTATACAGCATCTGTGAGTCCAATTTTGAAATATTTAAGTTTGTAAAATGATCCTCCACCCGCAACTTGTGTTGATTACAAAGCTAGGAACAGTCAGCATTCAACTTAAAAAAATATGCTTTTACGTGTGACTTAAGAAATTGTTTATAACCAACATCAATAAATAACAAACGGGAAGGTAATGCCAGCGTATATCTTCACAAATGATGTATTCTGTGCGCCCTCAGACTTACTCACTGGAACTTTTGTTTAAAATTTAATCATTTAATTACTATTAATTGAATGTGTAGCTTTATTTTAGTTTGAGGAAGTTGCGGCAGAGAAGAACAAAACAGCGCACCTGGATATTTCCTGATATTTCAGAAAGGGACAATCTGCGGATTATGTGACTTGAATAGTGAATAGATGGAGGTTGTTTTAGTAACTTTTGTTTGACAAACTAATACTTGTAAATGTTTAGATGGTTAATTTATGTTTGCTGTTTTATGAGACTACTTGACAAATATCGATTGCTCCCTATACGAATGAATTAACACAGTCAATAAAAAGATCCATGGTCTGAGCTTGTAAGTTAGCTATACCAACCGATTGGCCGCCACCGTTAGCGATGGTAGTGTCAACATTTGGGGATGGAGGGTGTCATGTGGTCAGCACAACAAACCCTTAGGTCATTAATCTCAGTTTTCTGGACTGGAGCTGTTATTTATTTATTCAAATAGCTCCTCATTTGCCCATAAAAAGCTGAATTTGACCTCTTTCTAGACCCACTGCAATAATTAAAAATATGTTTATAAATATTTTTAAATATATATGAGAAATATCGAGAAAAGAGAGGAGAGGGAGGGCGCTAAAAAGAGCCCTATACCCCAAAAATGTAAATAGGGAAACTAAAGCACCCCATACCCGGAACCCCAGCATTTCAACTATCACAAGCGGCAGTTTTACGACGCCTGTCCACGTACTTGCACATGTTGTGTATTCTCTGCATGCCCTCCACCAATTCCCGGGACGAGTGGGCAAGTGTCAACTGAGTGAGGTGACGCTGCAGTTGGGGCCACCAGGGGAGATCACATGGTAACATAACAAGCGCCATTTTGGTTCCAAAATGTCTGATGTTACCTTCTCATAGCTCACCTGAAATCAGACAAGACATCAGCAGTGTCATCTTAGTAAGGTAAAAAAGAGCATCCTGCCACTAATGAGGCTAGAACTCATATCACAGGTCAAAAGGCTCCCTTTGCCTGGATTTAACCTGTAGAGCATACCAACACAACCTGCTGGTCCAATGAGGGCCAAGTATTGAGGAATGACCTTGAGCTTGAATATGGTGATTGCCCTGCTAAAGGCCTCGTCCCCTCACCCCAAACCGGTTTATGCTTGCTCCCATTGGCCGAACCGGTTTCTAGCCCCTCCTCCTTAACTAGTTCTTGACTAGATCTCACCCAATGAGAGGCCGTTCTCCCCCTCCAGTGCCCAGACGGGTTTTCACTTCATGGCTCGAGTGTGGGAGGAGGGAGAGTCCCGGGGATTCCCCCCTCACATGATTCCGGAAAACGATGTCTTGGCATGAAGACAACGTATAGAATGTTTCATTGTCTTAGCCAAAGTTCCGCTCCTAGGTTCCGCGGAGTTGTCCCTGAGTATTGTCCATTGTTAGTTCTGGACGTCGTCCCAGTGCATCGTCTTTGCTGCACAACAGTAGTTGAATATGGTAGCTGATTCTGTAGGAGATCAAGGACCGCATCCAACTGTCTACGGACCAAGGGTATTTTTACTTGGAGGGCGCCGACTAGGATAGCACGGGACAATGGAAAGCTTGTCCATATGCCGCACCCTTAGATTATAATACTTAATGAGGATGGGGGAGATGATGGATTACATTGACAAAATAAAGTGCTGGAGCTCAATACAGTCCGATCAATGAGACAGATTTCATTGAAGTTCAAAATCGGCTTTTAAGGAAATTGACATCGGGTGTCAAAAGTATCTAAATCAAATTTTTTCAATCTGGCCAAAGTGTTAAATTAGTCGAATCAGTCAAATTAGTCGAAAAAGTTGTAAGGGTCGTAAATGTTGAAAAGGTTGGATAAAGTCACATCGCTCATCAACTGACAAATAGTTGAAGTCGACTTTCATGAATTTGACAGCATAATTCAAAAGTGCCCAAATAAACTATTTCAACTTTGACGTCAACTTACATGGCTAAACTGACCCGTCTACAATTAGGATGAAGATGTCAATTGACAAAATCTACTTTTAAAAAAGTGATAGCATCTGTCAAAAAACCCCAAATGGACTTTAACAGAGTTGTAAAGGGTCATACACACGATCAGCTTATAATGTACAGCTCTAAAAAAGCAATTTTGAACTGCTCCTTTATACAAAAGTTGGCCAATACATACAGTTCCTCCTCCTTAAGTGGGCGAGCTCAGCTTGGTTTGTAACCTACCAAGTGAACCCACTTGAGTTAGTAATGCGTGAATCCCCTTTCAAGCCGACCACATCCTGGGTGGGGCTACAAATTTCCAACAGACCAAGATAAGACCATTAGTATTCATCATACCAAGTGAATACGAGGCTATTTTACTGAGCACTGTAGGGAGCATTGAGGTCGTCAAAAAAAGACTTACCGACCTTGATATTGGATGCAGTTACCACGTCATGAGTCTCAAATCTATATTAAAAAACGCATTTCGGTTGACGTCTCCTTTCTATGCTGGGCGGGAAATACAGCGTGTGGCTGCTGAACCGTTTCTTGTTGATCTCAGAGAAGCAGTTGGTGGACATTGCCAAAGCCAATTTAGCGGTGGTGTAAAAGGACGTCTCTTAGAATAACGACACAGCAATTTTATCATATGAGGGTAAGTGTGTCATTTGTAGATTAATTACTGTGTTCTTGTGGGTTAATTATTATGTTCCTGTAGACTAATTATGAGGGTTCTTGTTTATAGCTGTGGAATTTATGGATATGATCCTCAAGCAGTCAACTCAGAAGTGAATTGTGAGGGTACTTCAATACCAATTTTAGACACTTTTAGCAGAGTATTTCAACATGTTAGGACCCCCTGCAGAATGAACTCTTCTAGCGTGCCTTATAACTGTGACACGGGAGACAATTGGAAATAGAATAATTAACGCCCAAAGTAAATAAATACCTAAGACATGATATCGCTCGTCAAGCTGGGAAGATATTTAAAGCTTTCATCGAGCACATACCAGGAATAATTCGGACCTCGCGTGAACTGATAACTGGACAGACTGACGTTGACGCAAGGATAGATATACTGATAACCCTATCACAAAATATATCTCAGATATATAAGTCATGTTTACATTGGTCGATTTGAAGGGCGAGTAGTAGCTACTCACCATCTTACTATACCAGTGTAAACGCTTGTACGAGTACTGGGATGGGCGAGTCGAGTGCCGGACCCAGTTGAAGGGCGAGTCAATTCGTTTGGTTGGAGACCCAGTGACTCGCCCATTCACCTTCACCCACCACCAAGTTGTTCATGTCATATCACGCCCGGCGCCTCTGCTCGTCCTGTGTAAACGGTCGGTCGAGTATTTTAAGTACAGCAGACACGACGTGCGTCTTTTATTTGTTGCAGTTTTTCCTATTAATTCAACCTTTCTCATCCCTAACACGTTAGCGTAATTAGTACATTGGCGTACAACCCGAACGGATAGAAAGACGTGGTGCTAAAAAAAAAGTAGTGAAGAAACAAATAAATGCGAGCCTTTTCTGACCCGCTATGTTTATAAATCATATTTCAATTTTTTATCATCAATTAGTTAACTGAAATAATTTTAAGGTTGGCCTGACAACTGTTTCCCCCTATTCTCCGTGCTTCCTAACTACCCCTCCTACCCCACCCCAGTACCCCCTTTTTATAACCCAATCTTCTCTTATCATACTATATTTCGGAGTATAATTTCCGAAATGAATTAAATCTTGACGGTACACCACTCCAGTTCAAAATGAGGTATATCTAACGCTTCGAGAGACAATATAACAGCTCTGTGATTGACTACAGTACAAAATTTGATGGGTTTGAAACTTACATCGACACAGTTGATAGCTTTAAAGATAGAAGAAAACTCGTGATTGTCCCTGTCCATGTGTTCTAAATAATGAGCCAAACATATTAATTTGTTTATTATAAGGACGCATGGTACTGATAACCTTTACTTTGGTGCGATCAAAACCTATCTCAGTTTTAAAAAAACTCTCGACTATCGTTAACATCTAATGGGGACGTAGACAATTTTGTGGTCGCTGCTTGACTGCTTTTCTAACCAAAGATAAACTTGCAAAACAAAATGAATCTTACATCAAATTTGATGCCGTATCTAGCTCATTCCCTTAAGGGAAATATAAGTACCTCAAGTTTAAACAGTATAGGCTGCAGGAAAAAAAAGGTCCTTTGTCTATGCCGATCTGGAGACTTTACTTGTACCTATAGAGACATGGGTTCCTGATAGGAAATTTTATTGTACTGAGAACTTCAAGGACATGTCTCTTTTTTTGGTAGGTATATACATCAAGTGTAATTTTGATGATAATTTCTCAGATTACCGGCATTTCACGGGAAATGATTGTACAGATAAATTCATTTATGCGTTATTAAAAAAGTCAAAACGCGTGCTCGAATGCTAACGTACGGTCCTTCCCATGAAACCTCCAACCTCAGCTCAAATAGACGTCCATTATACCATTATATCATTGTTAGATCTGCGAAGTATCTTAAGAGAATGACAATATTTGTGCTATGAATTATTGTCACTTGATGGGACTTTATCGAGGAAATAGCTCTTTGTATGCCCCTTAATTACAAGAACACAACCCACCTGACCGTAGTTGTACATAACACTAATAATTTTGATAGTATTTTTCTTCTCGAATAGATGGTTGAACGTCGAGGGACTGATCCGTTCACCGGAGAGGAAATTATCGTCAATCCGGCCGAAATAACTGTTATGGGGGGAGAACATGGGTTGGTTCAATTTGATGATTAAATACATTTTAATCGAGTCTTGAGGGATCATAAATAAAATTAAAGACAGTTTCAGTTTTCTCTATATATTTGAGTAGAAATGCGTGTCTTAACTCAAATCCAGCCAGCTCATAATCATACGTCGATGTCATCCTGATGATGAACGAGTCCAATGGGTAAAGGTGTGTTCCCCTATGATTATATCGACTCGTTTGAACATCTGGATTAAACGCAGTTACCTTGTCGAGATAAATTTAACATCCTCACAGATATTCAAATCTCGCAGAATGACTATGAGCATGCCCGAAAGCAATGGGGTCAGTGTGAGTGTAAAACCCTCTAGGATTACTCTAATCTGTATCTTTATAAGGACGTGACGCTATTAGCCGACATGTTTGAAAAATTCGAGATCTATATATGAGAACGTATAGACTCGATCTTGGTTGGTCCCTTACAGCTCCTAGCCCAGAGTTCCAATCTCTATTGAGAATAACAACGGTAAGACAGGAACTTGATGGTGATGATTGCCGAATAATCGATACATGCCCTAATTCGATCGTTCAAAATTCGAGTCCTACCTCATATATCTTGACGTGAAAGGACTCTACTCTTTTTTGATGTTCAGCCACTTGCCCTATTGAGGCTTTAGATGGCTCAACTAGGATGAAATCGATCGATTAGCGTACGCACGATAAAGGATGGGCAATGCAGATACAGGGTACATCCTGCAGGTAGACCTTGAGTATCCTCAAGACGTACACAAGATTAATTCAAATTGGCCGTTCTTTCCACAGAAAGGGACATCACCCACAGAGAAACAGGAGAAATTAATGAAAGCGTTAGATGATAAGACAGGGTACGTAATTAACTATCATCATTTGAAGCTATGTCTGACGTAAGGATTGAAGCTGACGAGGATCCAAGGGAGTAACGAATGCGGAGATTAGGATTATGGCCAGCAACGAGTTTGAGAACATGTTTTAGCACAATGCTGCTTTCGGCCGCCTCACCTACAACAAGAAGGCATATTGCACGATAAAGATCGCTACTAGGTGGGAAGGGAAGTTGGATGTGGGTAACCTCATAGGCAGCACCAACTTTAAAAACCATACCATCACATCGGAAAACCTGGTCATCATCGAATTACAACCCCAAGTGATTTATTTTGATATGCCAATCCACGCAGGGTCCACCATATTAGAAATATCAAAGGTTGTAATGTGTGGTCTGCCCTACCGGGTGATAATTCCTGCCTTTACACCAGGTATGCTTAAACGACAGTACTGAGACTCATTTCTTTATGAGATAACTGTCGAGGACACTTACCAGAGACTGATCGCTCTAGCAAAAGACTATCTAGACACTTCCTCCTACGATCCAGACAATGTTTACAGGATGCCGTTGGTTAATAAGGTGGAACTCAGAAAACTCAAGTAAGAAACTCAATGATGAACCATTACAGAATAAAACGGTCTAAAACCAAAACTTTACTCTTTTTAGGTTCTAGGAGGTGGCAAAACGTTCAAAGCAAAAGGAGTCAAGAGTATCGCGTTAAGAACGCTTTTAATAAATGATTACCACGACTTTCTCAGCAACGAGACAATCGCTATGCGAGAGGCTCCCGCAATAAGAGTGGTACGTTTCAGATTGTACACTCAAAAATTTAATAGAGTTTCCCTATGCTGAATCGATAGTAAAAGGTGCATTATACCAGGTACAGTCAATAGCCTACCACAGTATCATTATTTGATACAAGAACAGTCATCATAACAAGCTCCCTCTGAAGTAAGTATCGATGAAGTTAAAGAAAGACACCATCCTCACTAAAGAATGAAGAAAATGAAGAATACATTAATTTTGTTCTTTCTTTATAATTTAAAATTAATGAAAAGTAAAAGTAACCAAATGTTCAATTCTTTTTCAAAATCAATTATTTATTGGTGTAAGTTGTGTGACTAAACTTGAAAAGTAGGTTGAATTAAACATAATATCAAAATAGAGATATAATCCAGAAATGTGTTAAAAGATTTTGAAGGATAAGCTATAACTACTTTATACACAATATTTGAAGTATTTCCTGTTAGTGCTAGTAAAAAAATATTATTTGGTGAACTAACCCTAGAAAATGCAACGTACACTGTCGATGTGAAAAGCAGGGTTTTCTTAAATCAATTCCTGTGTACTTGATGGACTGACCCTGAGCTTTGTTAATGGTCATTGTAAAACAAACTTTGACCGGGAAATGTAACTTCTTGAACTGGAAGGGGTGATCACTTGGTATGAGAGGTATTCGGGGGATGTAAACACATTCTTTTTGCCAGTGCCTGTGAGTATGACGGCTTCTATAATATTTCTCATGATGTCTTTAACTTGCAGCCGAGTGCCATTGCAGAGTTTAGGTGGAATCAAATTTCGAAGACACATCATAGGAGTACCAATTTTTAAGTATAATTTATGTTGAGACATTCCTGTGGGATTTAATGAATTCAAAAATTCAACAGGGTAGTTAACACAATCATTTTCTTCCACCATCCGATAAATAGAAAGGTAAGTTCTCTCTTCAGCTTCAAACAGGCCCATCATATTTGCATTAATGTTATCAACAGATTCGTTTTTAGAAGCTAGGATGGCTCGTTAACAAAACAAATGTATGCTATTTTTCTTCAAATTGCCATGTCTAGGTATATTTTAACAATAAGTTCATCCAAAGTATTAACAGTAGTTCCTAGGTGTGATGGAATGTCCACCTCGTTGTCTAGCTCTTTTAGCTCCCCATTCCCAATTTGAAGAAGCGTGTCGGAAAATTTATTGGCCGAATGGTCACCCTTCAAATGGGCCCGTATGTTCCCAGATAATTTGAGCTTATAAGCTTACGTCCAAATTAAAGAGCTTCTTACAGAAACTTTGACCTCATCCACCCTGGTGCCTCTAGGAATAACTGGAAGTGTTTGTCGAAAGTCACCGGACATCACTATTGTAACCCCTCCCATGAGTATATCATTGGCTCGGATATTCTTTAGTGTTCTGTCTAGAGCTTCGAAGGCTGACTTATGTGACAATATATATTCATCCCACACGATCAAAACGCATTCCCTTTGTACCCTACCATGAACAGTGCCCTTCTTGATGTTGCATATAGGGTTGTCTGTGTAGGTTAAGTTTATGGGCAACTTGAAGGTGGAATATGCAGTTCTACCCCCTTGAAGTAATGTAGCCGCAATGTCTGAGGAAGCTACTGCCAAAGCGATTTTGCCTGTTGACCATATTTTGGTGAGAAGAATATTTATCAGGAAAGTCTTACTTGTACCTCCGGGAGCGTTGAGAAAAAACAACTTACCTAAATTCTTAGTGACACTTTAGTGTATGCTATGATAAACTGATTTTTGTTCCCCTACTAATAAACCTTCATTTTTGCTGAGTAAGGTCACCAGACTGAATTATAACTCTTTTGCTGTAGATAAATAGATCCTGTTACTCCTGCATCACACCTGTTTGGAGATTGAAGGCCTTAAGCATCTAGACGCTTGTCTGACATTGCCAATAATTTATCTTCCAAAATAATTAAACATATGTTGTATATTTCATCATTGAGGGTGACTGTAATGCCTGGAAGTTGTGCTTTGTGAAGGATGTCTTCAGATAGTTCATCTCTATGATCAAGCCACAGCTGCATTGGGTATAACACTTCACAAAGGACCAACATGACATCAAACAGCTCTCTTAATCTCTGTGGAGAATCGCTGACAGCAGCTTCGGACAGAGTTTGTTGCCAGCGCAATTCATCCTCCATCAGATTATGAGCTTTGCAGGCTGATCGGTAACCAGGATGAACATGACCATTGACTGTCCTAAGTGATTCGAAGGAAGTGGGACCTTGCACGTGGTGGAGTAGCAGGCGAAGAAAGTAACACTTGGCATTGCTCAGATGAACTGTGTACACTTTTCCAAAAACATTGCCCTTTCTGATCCTTGGAAAACCATCAACGAAAGCTCCTTGATTACGCCATGAGAACTTTTTGTTTATCCGTGTGTAATAATGTGGAACATCATTGTAAAGAAGAGTCTTAGCAAAGTCATACCCACGACATAGCTCATAGAAAGCTGTTAGTGTGGTATTTGGAGGTCCGTCAAGGTGAACATCATCGGGGTTGAAATAAGCCCTTTGACAATTTTCCAAATGAACTGCCAATTTCTCAACAGTGGGGTTCTTGTCATATATTGGGAATGATAGTGTCCTCCAGACTGCCTCAAATGTGCTGACGTATTGCCAGTCTGGTACTTCAAAATCTCGTCTTTCTCATTTTCAATTGTGAATGTGACTTAATCACTACCCTTGTTTACATACTTGCATACATATTTGATGGATTTGACTGAATTGCAAACCTCAGCATTGATATGGGCTTTGAATATCCTGTAGAGCACTGGGGAATAAGGGACCACCCACCTATTGTCAATTGTTAGGGGACCTTGTTTTGTTGACGTTTGAAAAGAAACTCCACCTAGGTCAGGGCTCCTTCTTCTATGTGTAGGGTATCCATCACTTCCTGCCTGAGTATCTTTGACAAAGGGTTTAGGATATCTCTTAGATCACTTGCCATCTTTCATGCAAGGAGATTTCAGAATTACACAGGGTCCATGAATCATCTTTGAAGATATAATGTCAGAGAGGACAGGGTCTATCTGGGGGTTTGGCAGTTCGGCTGAGGTGATGGAGTCGATGAGCTTTGGTTCAATCTGATTTTCTAACCAAATGAGCAAATGGACGTGAGGAAGACCTCTCTTTTGCCATTCGATAGAGTACATGTGACATTTTATGGGACCAAAAATGTCACCTTTAGTCAGCAACTTCATCATTCCTTAACTTTCAAATTGAAAGCTCGTGTCTGTCGTGGACTTTCTGTTCAGCAAAAAGCTATTTGGCCATATCTTCTCATTTGGGGTTGCATGTAAAGGTTATGAACAAATGAGGCTTTCCGTATTTTCGGACATATGCTTGGTCATCTTGGATTTTCTCATTCATGTATCGGAGTCCTCCTGTGAAAGAAGAAGGAAGAATGAATGGTTGTTCAACATTATGAGTGCTGCCGTCGCTGCTGATCGCATCTCTAGGATGAATGTAGTCCTCTACCCTGAGCTTTGATTGATTGTGTCGTATGAAGTTAAGTCGTTCAGTCTCGATCTTGGCATACATTATCTACCAAGAACTGTTTGAAAAGTTGTCGGAAGTGATGCGAATCGTTGGATTCATTTTTTCCCATCAAAACTCTGTATGCATAGAAATTCATGGCGGATACTTTTTTCTTGCCACCGCTCTGCTTTAAAAATAAGTTATAACCAACTTCGCCTCGGGGGAAAAGCATCGGGTATTGGAGCCAGTCGTAAGATCTATGGGTTTCAGCAATCCTTTTCAGCCTATTATGCCTAGTTTTCAAAACTATATCCTTTTTCTGAAAATCCTACCCATCGATTAAAATGGCAACTTCATTGACATTGGGAGAGTTGAATCTAACTATGTGAGCATTGGCAGGTTTTCTGTCAGCTTGTATCACGACTGTGAAGTTTTCCGTTTGTTGACTTTCTATTGCACTCTTGAAACCTTTTATATAACTGTTATTTTGGTGAAGCATGGTTTGTAGATGTTTAACTATATTAAGATTTATAACGGGGTTTCTCTTGCATCTGACATCAGCTTCTTCATTCCTTAAGAAATACATTTGTAGACATTTTGAATCTTCTTTGGTTGCAGGTAGAAGAGATCCTACTAAATGGTACACCTGCCCTTTCACCCTGAAAGTTGACATAAAGTTACTATCTTTCATAACTTTATTGCAACCAAAAGAAGAAGTGATGTGACTGGGGATGATTTTGGGTCAACAAACTGTACAGGGGCTCAATGAGGGCCACCAAGTTTGATCTTTCCCTTAAGGCAGCACAGGCCAGACGGCTCTCCTTTCCATTTCAGGGCATTGCAGTGGGGACAACGAATGTTCATAATTCTTAAGCTGACTAATTTATCTGCATCATATATAATGTTACGATCGTACTTGGAAGCAAATCCTTTCTTGTTTTTCAATGGAAGATTTCTCATAGAAGCATCTCTTTGTTTTCTCTCAAGTAACCTCCTTTTTCTTTCCTGCTCTGTCTCATTATCCCTAGGTCCCTTCTTTCTCTTCCTATCATTTGTTAACTTTTTATTTCTCTCCTTTGCAGTCTCATTCTCCTTAGCCTCCTTATTTCTACTCCTATCATTCGTTAATTTTATATCTCTCTCCTCTGCAGTCTCATTCCCCTTAGTCTCTTTCTTTCTCTTTCTATCATTCATTAATTTTATATCTCTTCCTCTGCAGTCTCATTCCCTTTAGTCTCTTTCTTTCTCTTTCTATCATTAGTTAATTTTCTATCTCTCTCCTCTACAGTCTTGTTTTCCTTAACCTCCTTTTTTATATTTCTATCTTTCTTTAATTTTCTATCTCTCTCCTCTGCAGCCTCATTCTCTTTAGCCCTTTTCTTTATATTTCTCTCATTCTTTAACTTTCTATCTCTCTCATCTGTAGTCTCATTCTCCTTAGCCTCCTTAACTCTACTTTTATAATTCTTTAATTTTATATCTTTCTCATCTAGAGTCTCATTTTCCTTAACCTCCTTTTTTCTGTTCCTATCCTTCTTTAACTTTATATATCTCTCTATCTGCGGTATCACTCTTTTTGGCTTCCTTCTTCCTCTTCCTTTCACTCTCCGACATTTTCTGTTTCTTCTTTATTACTACATTTTTACCCACTTCCTCAATTGACTTAATATTAGGACGTCTGTCTCGTTTAAACTTAATCGTTCTTCCTGTTTTTGAAACACGGAATTGAGCCACTGGACTAACAGAAAGGGATTCAGAGATTAGTAAAGTATCGACTTCATATACATCAAAGTGACCACTGTTCAGATTACCGGTGAAACGAAGATTTTTTTTATCGGCATTCCTTGCTCCTCAAAGTACTGAAGCAGTTCCCCCAGCAAGTAAACTTGAAAGTGGAAGGGAAGTTCCCTTGCTGCAACCAGCTCGCAGTTGGAGCCACACGTTGCTGGGCTCAACATGACATCGTGGTATCTCTCTTCCGATGGAAAATTGCTCCCGTTATCTGAGTAAGTGAGGGGCTTGAAGCGCTCCCAGTTTGCTATGACGTGAGACACGATGGTCGCTCTGATATACACAGACATTAGAATGCTACCATGGATCAAGTAGGAAAGGGAGTGAAACAGACATGAGCCATCCCCCGGCATAGTAACGATATGGTTGAATGTCGAAATATCACTACACCTCAGATATGTTAGTATCTATTCTATACAAATAAATACAAATGAAATAGGTCGTAATAAACAACAATAACCAAGATAAAAGAACAATACTCAATCCATTGTATCCCAAATCTAAACATTAGTAATTAAATAGGTCGCAATGAACCACAATAAACACTTTAAATCACCACGATCTATTCAAGTACAATACCAAGTCCAATGTCATATCCAAAATAAACCCTAATGTCGTATCCAAAATCAACTCCAATGTTGCATCCAAAATCAAGTCAATTGTCTTATCCAATAATTATAAAACAAAACAAAAATAAGAATGGCTTCAAAAACAGAACACAACAAACGATTGTAGCAAACGCACAGATAATAAATATAAGTTTTATTTTTAAAATATAAGCTTATAATTAAAAGTAAACATTGGAAATGAAATCAAAACTTTTATATGGAGATTGCTTTGGAAATATTTATTGTATAAACGATGTCATGGCAAGGCGCTAGAAATAAATGGTACGGCGCACCGCACAGACTTTCTCTCTCTTTCTATAAACTCGTAAGATTTCTGAACGGAATAATG
>CABFWB010006378.1:0-14143 GCA_902151455.1 Timema bartmani
GAGTGCATTATTATTATAAGTTCTATCTTACGGCAGGTCCATTACTTTTGTCAGTGAACTTGGACTGCCCCCTCCATCAGATCCCAGAAATTCCTTCTTTCTTTCAAGTCATCCAATATTTGAAACCTCCTTCCCAAGTTCCAAGTTTCTGTTCCATTCAACGTGATGCTTCAATTGCAGCATTTCATCAGTTTATTCCTCGTTTCCAAACTCAACTGCATAGTAAACCCAAATAAAATGAAAACCTAATTGAATGTCTCCTTTGTTTGCAGAACATCCTGGACAAATTCAACCCTGGCGCCCGACAGCTGATCAACGCGGGGAAGGCTTACCTCAAGGCGCTACACGGTGAGTACAGTCTGTGCCGCAACTTGCATTAGTCAGTTGGGAATACTCACACTGATATACAGAACCAGCGAGCCTATCCTCAAGATAATATCGAAAACGGTGAATATCGTCATACTCTATTCACACTAGTAATTTCCGTTAAGGTGAGATTGTAGGGAAGGCGAGTTAAGGCAAGTGTTTTTGCAGCTTTCATATCAAAACGTTTTTGGTCAAAATATATCAAATAATTCTCTAGTACAAACATAGAATATAGTTTTATTTACACGGTAATATCAACCGTTGTTGAATTTATGTCAAGGGTGTCCTGGAATTTAATGACAACTTCTTATTTAAAAAGTTTCTCATCTAATGCCGCTATGATCATGACAGATATTCAACAACTGTTGATATCACCGTGTGAAGAAAATTAAACTCTAATTTCTTTTTAAAAAAATACATTTTTGTCTTTGAATAAATTGAAAGCGTATAACCAGAACGGGTAGTAAGACGCGGTGCTAAATAAATAAAATAAAAAAATAAAATAAATTGAACCCAAAATTCCTAGATCGGCAGACAGCCACATCGGCAGGCCATTAAAATGCGTACACCACGAGTAAGAAACTGGGTAGCGGGAGGTAAGGTAATAGAAAAAAATAGACACAGAAGCAACAAATAGATCAGGGTTCTAGTAAAATTTACATCCATTACTGTTTCCAACCTGTGGTCAGTATTTTATTCAAGCCATATCTTTTCCCACCACCGACTTGCTAGGGCTGTCGTAGCTTTATGCGCCTTATAATATAACTTAAGACTAATACAGGCACAACATCCAGTCCCCGGCCGTTTCTTTATCAATGTTAAAGAGTGTACCCATATGTTCATCACTTATACATTTTCGTCCATGCTGGGAATCGAACTAGGAACCTATTGCTCTCAGTAGGCAGACTGAGCTAAGGTGTCGGACGGTTCTAGTAAAAAGAATTTTTTTTTAAATAATATAATATTAAAATATCTTCATTCAAAATACAGTACATTCAGCCGAGGATACCGTCATGATTTTATCCAAACAAAACAACATAAATTTTTTTTTTGTCTGGATTTGTTTGTATTCGATATTGGAATCACACAATCTGTACTGTCAGTCGATGCTGACACAACGATCGCTCTTATTGGTTTTGTAGCCACTGTGTATTTCCTCTGTCAACACGTCTCAAATATCAATAGTTGAACGCTGCTGTTACTTCAACCTTCGCACCGCGGATTGTCCACACAACCTATTTACACTTGTTGTGAAAGGCACGACGAGGAAATGGCTTAGTTGTACCGTCTGGGACGGTCGTATCAGTGGCAAACTAGGCTATCAGGGCCAGGGATCGGGTCCAACCCATGTCCAAACGTCCCTAAGTTCTGGGAGACTGGTCCAGGGAGGGACATGGCTTAGTTGTACTGTCTAGGACGGTCGTATCAGTGGCAGACTAGGCTATCAGGGCCAGGAATCGGGTCCAACCCACGTCCAAACGTCCCTAAGTTCTAGGGGACTGGTCCAGGGGGGGACATGCATGGAATTTAGAGGAGCTTTAATATCCGCTTGAGTAGCCGAATAGCTTTTAGCGTCAATCTCACAATATTATTATTATTATTATTATTATTATTATTATTATTATTATTATTATCACCGCGTCTTACTACTCGTTCGGGTTATACGCACTTACGCTAATGTGTAATGGTAGGGTGATTGTGAGATGAAATGGAGGACCTACGGTTTAACGTGGAATCCGAACCACGGTGGAGGCCTGGCATTCCCACACATTCACAAGTTGTGATTAATCTCACAATAGAATGGACTGCTAATGACGGGGTTGAAATTCCGGTCTGCTGTACAAAGGATTGTTTTTTCCTAAATAGTTTTCTACTAGCTCTATCTTTTTTCACGCAAATGTGGGTGCATTTTTTATAAATTAAACTTTCATCATTATTAATGCGTTTGAGTGATTTTTTTTTCACATCCGTATAGTAAAACGCGATACGAAAAAAGTGTTTCCCATAAAAATTGGACTGTTGTCTACCATACATCTAAATGACCTTAGTTCGTTACCGGCGGGTTCTAACAAAAATATTTAGGGCATGAAATTGTTCAGCTACCCAATCAGTAAATATATAAGCTCTTGGGGTGTAATAGGTAAGCTAACCCAAGCTAAGATATATTATTTGCTGAACGCTTCTATAATTTTGTCTTAAGGCGGCCGCCTCGGTCAGTGAGGAAGTATCAATCTCTCAGACCGCACGGCTTAAAATAAAATGGTCTGTCTCGTTTTATGGAACTACTTATCTATTCTTTATAAGTTTATACTCCTTTTCACTCCTAGCCTACATCCACCTTTTGTCGTGTCGATAATAAGAGGGGAAAGAAAATGACTAAAGTAACTTCTTATATTAAGGTGAAGAGGAAAAGCTTGTTGCTAGTTCTTAAATAGCTTAAAAATTATTTGTTGTGAGCCTATAAAAAATTAATGTGTATGTTTTAATAAGGTTGAATCTAAAGCCCTTTTTATCAAACCTAATTTAATAGCTTTGCAAATATGCTTGAATAGCTGTTGAAATGAACTAATGTCACATTTTCCCCAAAAAATGTTTACAAATAAAACTTAAATTTTAGAATTTTAAGTAAAAATAAACCTGTTGGGATCTTTCGATTCTAGTTTGCTGTGAACTGTGAGCCACATTTCGAACTAATGCATCGTAGAATCTAAAAATAAATGCGTTAAGAGCTGGAAATCTGCGCTGCAATTTCTCGCTTACCGGGTAATCCCCTTAAGAACCACCCATTTAATAATTCCTTACGATAAATATATGTTTTATCAAATAATAATATATTTTAAAACTATATTTAGCTAACATGATTGGGACTTGAACCAGGACTACCGAGTCACACGTCTGCCGAAAAACAACAGTAGAACTTGAATGCGATCAGGTGACTAGCTCTAGACCAGGGGTAGGCAACAGGTCAATCACGATCGATCTCACAACAATTTTCAATCGATCGCGTAGGAAAACTACATCGTCACTAAAAGGCAAGCTTACCTTGCAGCTTCCAGATAGGGTCATAGTGTAATCAGTCAAGGTAAGACTGCTACCTTGCTTGGTTCCACTAAGGCGTGGCTTATAAAATAGTGTCATAGTGTAATCCGTCAAAGTAAGACTGCTACCTTGCTTGGTTCCACTATGGTGTGTCTAGTAAAATAATGTCATAGTGTAATCCGTCAAGGTAAGACTGCTACCTTGCTTGGTTCCACTATGGTGCGGCTTGTAAAATAGTGTCATAGTGTAATCCGTCAAGGTAAGACTGCTACCTTGCTTGGTTCCACTAAGGCGTGGCTTGTAAAATAGTGTCATAGTGTAATCCGTCAAAGTAAGACTGCTACCTTGCTTGGTTCCACTATGGTGCGGCTAGTAAAATAGTGTCATAGTGTAATCCGTCAAGGTAAGACAGCTACCTTGCTTGGTTTCACTATGGTGTGGCTAGTAAAATAGTGACATAGTGTAATCCGTCAAGGTAAGACTGCTACCTTGCTTGGTTCCACTATGGTGCGGCTTGTAAAATAGTCTCATAGTGTAATCCGTCAAGGTAAGACTGCTACCTTGCTTGGTTCTACTATGGTGCGGCTTGTAAAATAGTCTCATAGTGTAATCCGTCAAGGTAAGACAGCTTACCTTTCAGGGTAAACTAAGTTTACATTTAATTAATTCATGTATATTATATAAAGGCAGGGACATAAGTATTGGAGGAAATATTGACTTTAAGGAATAAATACAAGATTTATATAAAAAAGAAGAATTAAAAGTAGAGTTTGAGAAACGAAGAGGGATCACGGGACTTTTGATAAATGTAAAAGTCGATCGGGGCCCAAAAAGATGGCCGACGCATTCTCTAGATCAATCACGAGAAATCAGGGCGAACTACCTAGATCGTTCTGCGCTAGTGGAGATCATCTCTCGGTTAGAACTACAAATTCCTTCGCTGATCTACACGGACATTTTTAATCACCGGGACTTTAAAAAACTAATGATGTCACTTTATACCTTGTGGTATCCGACCTACCTTTTATTCTTCACGGAATGGTTTTACAATTATTTCCGAGAAGTAAGAGACTTTCTTTAATCTTTTATATTTCATGACATAGAATGTCAAGGTGGTGCTAATAGGTAAAGTAATTACTGATGATCATTATTTTTATTTAGTATCCATATGTCCTTGAAATCAAGTTGTAAAAAAAATAAAATTCACGATATTCATTTATAAGTCCAACACATTAGCTCAGTTAGTAGCGTGTCTGCCTACTGAGATAGGGGTCCCGGGTTCAATTCCCGGCATATCGTTGATGATAATATGGGTCTACCCTTTCACAGTGATGAATTAACGACCGGGGGACTGGATGTTGTGCCTGTCCTAGTCTTAAGCTAGATTACAAGGTATATTAAACAACGACAGGCCTAGCCAGCAGGTAGTGGAAAATATATGGCTTGAATAAAAAACTGACCCAGGCCACAGGCTGGAAATAGTAATGGATGTAAAACATATGACTATGAAAATTTGTGCAAGCTATTTTGATTTTAAACTTTCTACAGCCACATCAGAGGGCAATCTAATGAAGGCGTAACTCTCGTTTTATCTCGATCACAGATTATAGATAGGTCAAGGATTCGATACCCAGCTTGATGCATTCGTATGATCTTTCCACCATCCCTCCATGTAAATGTGGGTGCGATTCCTTTAAAATTACAACCTTCCTACCCCCGATCGAAGCCTTAGCTCAGTCAATCGTGTGTCTTTCAACTAAGTTAAGGGTCCTGGGTTCAATTCTTGGCATCGACCATTGGTAAAATTCGTGTTTCTCCTTTCTTATTGCTGAATTAACGGCCGGGGGGCTGGGTGGTGTGTTTGAGCTAGGTTTAAGGTAGTTAGTCTGAGGATGTTGGAAGTCGCATGGAGACCTCCTGGTACAGGTTGCTCAACTTAAACAAAGTCAACAAATTAAAAAAAAAAGGAGCTGTCGCTAAGTAACAAGCATATTATAATGGTGGTCAACCTATTAATATTATAAGCACCGCGTCTTACTACCCGTTCGGGTTATACGCACTTACGCTATTGTGCAACGGTAGGGTGATTGTGAGATGAAATGGAGGAACTACAGATTAACGTGGGATCCGAACCACGGTGGAGGCCTGGCATTCCACACATTCACAAGTTGTGATTAATATACGTCTTGTCAGAGGTGAAGGAAGGGCTTGTCAATCAGATAAATCTGTGCCTGGACCGAGGATTGAAACCCGGACCCTCAGCGCAGAGGTCCGACACCTTACCCCTACACCACCAGGTCACCGTCAACCTATTGGTCTCGTGCTCGGCATTCCTATATACTAATCTAAAGGTCCCTAGTTCTATTCCCGGTGGTACCATAGATAAAAAAAATTTACAAGAGGAAATTGTTCCTATGGTCGCCATGGTCTGATTAATTAGGCTTAATTCAGCTTTAAGACTTATGCTGGCACCATATAATCATAATCATAATCATCATCGTTTATGGTAGTAAGACGCGGTGATAATAATAATAATAATAATAATAATAATAATAATAATAATAATCGTTTAATAGGGACGAAGTAATCTCACCTATAACGTGTCCCAACCTCAAAAAACTGTTACATATCCGCCACTGCCAATAGAAAACCAGAAATGTCTGGCCGACAAACACTGGTGGAATATGCTAACATGGAGCTTGTTATGGAATGTGATGAGAGAGTATGGTGTGGATGTATGGCTAGTGGATGAAGTTATGGCGGTGTATGATAGAAGTAAAGTGTGCGTTGGATGGATGGAGAGCTTTGAGCGAACGGTTTTACATTGAACAGCGTGTTACAAAAGGGTGTGCTATGTCTCCATGGTGGTTAATGTATTCATGGATAAGTGTGTGAAGGATGCTTATGATGACGCGGTTGGTGTACAAATGGACAATGTGAATGTGAGAGTGCTGTTATATGCGGATGATGGCGTATTAATGGCTGAGAATGAAAGAGACTTCCAGAATGCATTAAATCGTTTGAATGACTTTATCGGCGGAATGGATCTTCGTGTAAATGTCTCCAAAACTAAGGCGGTCGTTTTTTTTTTATAAAGGACGGATCTTTAAATGATTATTTTGTGTGTCTGGGCAGAATTTTCTGTTAAAAATAGAAGGATTGATGGTGAAATCGACAGACGGGTGAATTCATCTCGGAGAGTAGTTAGATGTATGTGGAATATTGCAAAGAATGAAGTTGTATCGAAAGAAGCAAAGATGGTAGTATTTAAAAGTGTGTTAAAGCCAACATTGGATGATAAGCTTGGATTTGTCAGGAGAAACACAAGAGCAAGATGAATGTAGGTGGAATGCGATATAAAAGAAAATTATGTAGATAAACTCGTATGGCAAGTGTCAGTAATGAATGGGTGATGAAGGAGTGCGGTTTGAAAGGGAATTCAACAGGTCAATGTGAAAGAGGCGTCTTAGTCTGGTTTGAGTATGTTGAGGGGATGAGTGTGGATCGAATGACTAAGCAAATATATGAAGGTAGAGTGTGTGGATTAAAAGGAAGGGGTAGGCAATATAAGACCTGGCTAAATTTGGTAGAAGAACTGTGGGAAAAAGATGAAAATTAAGAGTTTCAAGACTTGGTGTATGGATGTTGTTGAAGCGAAGGGATTATGCGCAGATAGGGAAGTGTGGGAAAGTTAGTGAGGACGGATTTAGTACCGAGTTGTTTTTGAACTATAGGCAAAGTGTAAAATAACGGTATATATATACATGTAAATGCTTGTAAAACCATAAGATAATAATAATCCCTAGCCATTAAATAAAATGCGTATCTTACACTCCAGACGGGTAATAAAATGCGCGGCAGCTTAATATTCCCGATTATCTATACTTGGGATATCCTGTTTGAGGATTATCCGTGCACGGTTATTCAAAATATTACAGCGTGAAAGCATAAAAATAATACACGATTACGTCACAAAACATATGTAGTAGGAAACAAGGTGCAATGTATTTTTATGCATTTATACATAAAACTGTATTATATGAAACCATACTATACACACAGTTCATTTGTCAACATTAAACAAAATGTTTGTATATTTAATTATATATATTTCTTCAACTATCCGTGCATTCTACGTTACCAATTAACCCTGATAGTGGGAGCTTTACTGTACTTATTTTTTTGGGCATTAAATGAGGAAGCGTCAAGCTAGTAATCGCAGAAAGGACCTAGATTCTAGTTTAAACACGGATGCTCGTTTGGAATGAGTTATCGAAATTCTAGTTATGATAATTGTTTTATTACAGCTACTAGTTCCAAGAAATAACTACTTTTTTATTATATAATTAATGTTTACAACCTAGAAATATGCCGTTCTTAGTTTTTCAAATAATAAAGATGTAGTTTAAAAAAAAATTATAATAAAATTAAGAGGGAAGGTTTTTTTTTCAATTCACATTTTGTGGCCTTTATAATAATTTTTTTAGCACCACGTCTTACTACCCGTTTGGGTTATACGCCTATGTACCAACTACCCTTATGTATAAGAGGGGATTAGGAAGGTAAAATTTAGAGGAATTGTACCCGCATTTGATTGGAGGGAGAGTGAACAACCATTTAGGAAAAAATCACTTTCAGTACACTCGACTGGGTATGAAATACGATCTCCATGACTTTGGCAGTCTAGTCTGTTGCGAGAATAGCGCCTTAGACTATGCGACCATGAAAGTGGGTTTTATAATTAACATTACAAAACTAAGGATCAATTATTTATTATACACCAGCATGTTATATTCGCCCCCTTATTCCATGTCCTTTTTCAATTTAAGCTTTCAGTGAAACTGCTGCGAATACCCAAGAAAATAATTTTTTAAAATATTATTTATATTTAAAAAGGACACCTGCACACGGGCATCGAACCCGGGATTTTTGACTTTAGACTCTGCATAAAAATATGAGCGAAAAATGAACGGGACGGCACCTGGATAGCTCAGTGGTCAGAACATTGGCTTACTAAACCAAGGGTACCGGGTTCAATTCACGTGTCCAGAAGTCATTTTTCAATTAAAATAATATGATATTTAGATTCGTCTATAGCCGTAACTATCAATATTTAATCCATTATAATAATTAAATAGCTCATTTTGAAATGTAAATGATGTCATCAGAATTATCTTGATCCAAGCGGTAAATTGTGTTTGCAAGTAGATACATTTTATTTTACTCTGAAGAAAATAGTTTTCTCCGATCGAAAAAAGAAACATAATACATTTCGTAAAGATATATAATCGTGAAAAAAAACCATTTAAACTTTCAGATTCTCTCTTTTTCAGGGATTCTTTGTTTCCGTCTAGACAGACGTTTAATGATCCGATTTGATCGAATCCTTTAAAAAAGTCCCCCTTTAAAAACCCCTAAGAGAGGACAATCTTTTTCTTTGCTGTCGTTGTCGATAGTACATACGACAACAAGTCGTAAAACGCTCTTTTATTATTATTATTATTGAGGCGACCTGTGTTGGCTGAGGAACTTACATCGAACCAATCGATGTTTAGCTCATAAATATGTTCTATCCCGTACCATGGACGGTCGCATAGGTTCAGAAGGGGACTATATATAGATATAGTAGTATTTATATGACAAGACTCCTTTCGTGATAAGAACATAGCATACATATAAGATAAAATATTGATTATATTTTTCGTAATCTTTGAAATATTTATAATATAGTACATATATTTTAAAGTATAAATATATATAAATACTCTATATTATGGTAAAGAAATCATTGGAATTTCTAAAAAAAAAAAAAACATTAATTTTAGTTTAAAAATTCTTAAAATAAAAATATATTTCAACTTGAAAATGGTTTCGTAACAGTTTGAAAAACATAAATGTCTCAATAAAGATATTCATATAAAGATTTTACTACTTTTATCAAATGTATAAAAAAATCACAAAAAATTATTTCTTTTTGTCAAAAATTATTACTATTTTGTGGAAATTTTTTAATTAGTTAGTTAATCAAATAAAATTATAGGAGATAAAATATAATTTGTATTATTATTACTACTATTATTACTACACTATAGCAAGCAACTCTTTTAATTTAAAAAAATCACTAAATGAAATATAAAGATACAGATTTACAAACATCACATAAATAAAAAGCAATAAATACAAATTACGACATTCAATTTTTCATTTGAATATAAATATTTAAATTATTTTTCTTCTTAAATCTGTTTAGTAACATATTTTCAACTAATCGTTATATTTACCGAATGGATTTATATATATTGTCTTTATATTAACATAAGTAGATCATCAAATGGATTTTTAGAGGCATTTATTGAAGTCTAGATTATGTTGAAGTGATAAAGATATTACTCGAACTTTTACAATTCAATTGTCTCTCTCTCTCTCTCTCTATGTAAATTACTCAATAATTTACCTAAACTTAGATGTTTATGTTTGTAGAGATATTTCCGCTGCTGCAATTTAACAAAGAAATTAAGTAAAAATTTAAAAAACTTTGATAAACTGGTGAACAAACTTAAGGTAGGTAATAAACTAAGGAACGTCTCAACTAAATGTTGCAGTTCCCGAACGAATAACTATAATATATAGTTCACTAACTACGAAAATGGGACGTAAAGTCGTCGGTCCCATTTCGATTACAGTGTCATGTAAAATAACTCTGTAAGGTATGCTAAAAATATCTTTCCGGCAAAATGGTAGGACTTTTCACGCTCGTTAATAGAAATTCAGTCTTTAATACAACGGGGAACCACCAGACCTTCTTAAATTCCCTTATACATTGGTTTTCTACCAGATGGTGCAGGCGTAACTAGCCACATGAAGGGCATGCCTAGCTTCGGATTAATACAAATAAAATCAAACCAACCTTCGGGTTGTTGAATTAAGAAGAACTACTAATTATATAAATGAACCGCTCATTTTATAGAACTGAATCCCTTTCAACCACACATTACCGGTGGTATCATCGTATAAGGCGATATTCTCGCAATAAACTAGACTGCCGATGACGGGGAGATCTTGGTTCGAAACCGGTCGGGTTTACTTAGGGTGGTTTCTACCTAAATGGTTTCTCCATTATCTCTCCACGCAATTGTTGGTACAGTTCCCCTAAATTAACCTTTTTCATCCCTAACCCATTACTGCAATTTGTACATAAACGTATAACTCGAATGGGTAGTAAGATGCGGTGCTTTAAAAAAAAGTCTATGTATACCTGATACCTGACAGGGAAAGGTTTCTCCCATCTCTATAAATAATGTTAATTATAAACAATTTACAAAGAATTTTTGCTATGTTTAATTTATTCATTTGTTTACTGTGCAGTTACTAAGGTGGGATAGAAGGAACGCAAATTAGGGTAACCTACGTGTTTTTCTCAGTTTTTATTTAAAAAAGAACCTTTTTATTTTGTCCAAAATAAATTAAATATTGCTTCAATGTGTACGTTGAGTATTGTTTTCTACAAAAATGTGTCTAAAAAATTCTTGAATTTCTGTAATGGGCATTGGTGACCTGGTGCTCTAGGGGTAAGGTGTCAGACTTCTGTGCTGAGGGTCAGGGGTTCAATCCTCGGTCCCGGCATAGGTTTATCTGATTGCCAAACCTTTCCTTCACCTCTGACAAGATGTGTATTAATCACAACTTGTGAATGTGAGGAATGTCAGGCCTCCACCGTGGTTCGGATTCCACGTTAAACTGTAGGTCCTCCATTTCATCTCACAATCACCCTACCATTGCACATTAGCGTAAGTGCGTATAACCCGAACGGGTATTAAGATGCGGTGCTAATAATAATAATGTAATTAGCATTGATTAATTTTACCTAAACATCTTCTCTTCATTAATTAAAAAAAAAGTTAAATCCCTGCTATGCTCATGACAAATATTCAAGAACTGTAGAGATTACTATTGAAAGTTAAATTAAACGTATATTTTTGAGCAATATTTTATTTATTTAGGACAGAATAGGTTTTAGTCATAAAAACTGCAAATGTATGGACCATGTAACGCGTTGCCGAATTCCAGAATTTTCAGCTCTCCACGACCCTCGGGGCTTGCCAAACTAAACCATGTATGGATGTTAAAATATTTTTCCACCGGAGGGTTTATTCCTGTAGGGTAGGTGTTGTTGTGACAAGGGATGGGGTGCGGTTTAGTCTGCCGCTGGCAGCCAACCCCTATCCTCACCCTTCACCACTATTGTCCCCTCCCGCCAAAACGAACACCTCGCAATTAAGGGCAGAGGAGGGTAGTCCCTCTCACATCCAATAAGAATGAAAATTCATTACACGTGTTGTTAAAAGTGTTGGCAGCAACTCCTGGCGGCAGCGCTTCGTACTAGACCCTAGAGAGTGACTGCGAGTGGATGTCATGGAAGTGACGTTTCTACATGTACGGTCCAATTTTCATGGAAAGGATCTTTTTAGAAAATATAAACATAATTTACGGCCAACATAGATACCATTTTACTAAATTATTAGTGTTATTTTTGTAGGTCCAAGCTTTGGTTGCCGCGTGGTCTAATACGCTACACTCGCAGTAGACTGGACTTCCGATGACGGGGAGATCGAGGTTCGAATCTCGGTCGGATGTACTAAAGGTGGTTTTCCAAAATGATTTTCCACTTTCCCTCCACGCAGATACGGGTACACCTACTATAAATAGAACCTTCCTCATTCCTAAAACAATTTGCGTAATTAGTAAATAAGCGTACAACCCGAAGGTGTAGTAAGACGCGGTGCTAAAAAAAAATAATCAATTGGTGGACCAGGTGACTTGGTGGTCTAGGGGTAAGGTGTTAGACTTCTGTGCTGGGGGTCCGGGGTTCAATCCTCGGTCCCGGCACAGATTTATCTGACGTGGTTCGGATCCCACGTTAAACTGTAGGTCCTCCATTTCATCTCACAATCACCCTACCATTACACGTTAGAGTAAGTGTGTATAACCCAAACGGATAGTAAGACGCGGTGATAATAATACATAATAATAATTGGTGGACCAGATACGGTCTACGGGCTATAGGTTGCCGAATTGTCTGAGGAGTCACTTTCATTTTAAGACGGGGAGATTGGGATCGTATCCTTATAGGGTCTACTAATGGTGGATTTTCCTAAATGATTTCCCATTCTCCTTCCAAGCAAATCTGGGTAGTTTACCTTTGAAATATTTCTTTCTTCAACCCTACCTATTATAATATATATATATATATATAATAAATGCGAATAACCTAACAGGTAGTAGGCCGCACTATTATTTTAAAATTTACCATGCTGAGCATTTAACTTAACAATGATAATATTTAAAAATGATTTATTTTATGTTTAGTTTTGAATTTTTTTTCTCAGTAAAGTGACTCAAACAGGAAGTGAATGGCTTCAGTATAAATGAAGGTCGTATCAAGTCGAACATAAAAGTCGCGATGACACTTGTTTTATCATCATTGATAAATACCAAAATTAATTCTTTATGAATCATAAAAAAAAAATTAAACAATTAACTAACCAGGGATGAGCTTGAAAGATCGAGAATCTCGAGATTACAATAGAGCGTCGATAGTTCGTAATAATCTGGGTTCGACCCAGTCCGTATTATTGATTTATCGAGATTTTCGAAAATAAAGTAGGCCTACCTATAGCAAAAATTAAAAAAAATAACCATAGAAGGGATTCTTACGAAAACTTAGTGTTGAGGTGGAAACATTTTCACTTTATTTAAACAACGAGCCTAAAATTTTTTTGGTTGTTGCTAAATATCACAATTTTTTTAAGGAATATGATAATGCAAAAATCTATAAACGAAAAAAAATTCTCCAATTTATTTTTTTGAAAAGGGTTAAGATGCTTTTTTTTTGGCGGCCATGTTTCTAATATTGATACCACTGTGATTATTTTTAAAAATAACATTTTTTCTTCATGCTCTACTTAGAGTTCATCCCGTAAAGTCACTATCGACGAGTTTATAATCTCGCAACTCCTGTCGAGTTTCCTGCTCTCGTATGATCGTGTTGTTTATGGCGTGGTTCCGAACTTCCTGTGTGGAACATTGTGAGATGTGTTGTACTTTGCATATTTATGGACACACATTTCCGACATTTTAAACAATGGAAGTATGAAATACTTGGTTTCCTTACATCTTTTGTTGTGTTTGTGTAAGTGAAAGATTTAGAGGGTGTGTTCAAGACTAATAAAAATTAATTAACCAGAAGATACATGGTATAAATTTTCTCTTTTATTATTGTATTTATTATTTATTACTAACTACGCTAATAAGCTACGGGTGAAAAAGTTTGAATTTAAAGGAAGTGTACCCTCATTTACGTGAGGGGAGAGTGGAAAACATTCTTTAAAAACCACCCCCAGTAGACCCGACCAGGATTCAAACCCCGAGCTCCCTGTTATCCGCTGTCTAGTCTAACACGAGAGTGACACCTTAGACCATGCGGCCAGCCAAGCAGGTTAGGTTTTCTCATTACACTTGAAAGGTACAAGGGAGAAAGGAGGAATGTCACACTACACACATTTTCCGTGGCAACTTTTATGTCTTAAATCCCACAAGGACCCCAGCATATACTTTTATTTAAAATAATAATAATTGGACTCTCCCCCTTTTTTTCCCTGTAGTCTACCCTTAAATTTTTAAAGGCATTCTTATAAATTCAAAGGACTCTATTTATTAAGTCTGAACCAATTAATACTTC